>UESW01004126.1:342381-546711 GCA_900491605.1 Calamus simplicifolius
GGATGGCCTTAGCCGACTCGGCGGAACTGGAGATGCCGGGGCCGAGAAGGGCCGACAAGGAAGTGTCGGGGCCGACTCGCTTGGAGAAGTAGGGGACCGGCTAGGAAGATGCCAGGCCGCCTGGGAAGGTGCCGGGGCCGGGAGGGACCGGCCAGAAATGATCGGGGCTGACTCGGCGGGCTTGGAGACGCCGGGACCGAGAAGGGCCGGCCAGGAATGACCAGGGCCGACTCGGTGGGCTTGGAGATGCCGGGGCCGGCTAGGAGAGTGCTAGAGCCGACTGGGAGGTGTCGGGGCCGCCTATCTTGAAGACGTAGGGGGCCGATTGGGAAGTGCCGGGGCCGCCTAGCTTGGAGGTGCCGATCTTGGAGGTGCCGGCCTTGGAGGTGCCGGCCTTGGAGCTGTCGGCCTTTGGGGCCGTCGGTCATGGAGGTGCCGACCATGGAGGTCCCGGTCTTGGAGCTGTCGGCCATTGGGGCCGTCGGCCATGGAGGTGCCGGCCTTGGAGCCAAGGTGACCGAGCGGAGCGAGACCGATTGCCGAGGTGGGTCGTCGCGGACGTTGAGGTCGAAGTGGGCCGCGGTCGACGTCAAAATCGAGGTGGGACGCGGCCAACGTTGAGACCGACGCCGTTGTCAAGATGGGCCGTCCAAAAATTATTTTATTTTTATGGGATCAACTGGCCCCATCAAGCTCCATTTTAAATTTAGATTATCACACATGATGAGCACATAAGCAGGCTTGATCTTCAAGCCTCGACCCTATTAAACTCTGCATCACAGCCCAGAAAGTTTTGAAACCCTAGGAATCCAAAAAGAAATAAATTTGGACTTGTGCAAAGATGCACCTTGTTTTAGTAGAACTTGTTGATGCTGATTTTGATTCAATAAATCAATGATTCAAACTTATTTGTGACAAAAAACCTGGTCTATCCATTGCTCATGAAGAATTTTGCCCAAAAATATTATAAATCAATCTATAATCACTTTCAAAATTAGTTAGAAGTTTCGAGATCTTTCTTTTAAGAGTCACTTCGATGATCAAATCAATTTCTCTTAAGTTTAAGAAAGAAAAAAAAAATAAAAAAAAAAGAAAAGAGAAAGAAAAGAAAATAATACACTCCTTAGCCTTTCTTGAAGCTTTTTGATGATGTATATATATAGGGTGCTGAAGGTGAGTTAATTATCTTTAACTTAAAATTAAATTTTCTTTAAATTGCATAACTTATGATTCTCTTATAAATCTTAAGCAGGTCCAATTGATCTTTGATTATAATTTTATTAATAAAATATATATTTATGTGCACCTTTTGCATATAAAATTTTATTATATTAACTTATTAAAATTTTATAACATCAAAATCATTGTTCACATGAGCGCGATCACTTGTAGGCCTACAAATGCTGGATTCGAAGAGGCGTTGGATTTACATCGTGGGGCCGTGTTCTTCTCGCATCCACCCGTGCTTCCGGGAGGAGGAACCTTCGTAGCACCAGGACTCGCATTCGTTTGTCCTAGCAGGCCCGGACAAGCCAAAGTCCAAGCACGTTAGACGCTTACGCGTGTCCAATCCGGCGCCGAAACCACGAGCAAGTCCCATGTATTTCTCTCCGGTCGAACCACGCGTCGGCAGAAGAATTTAGGTTGCACAGAAACCGGTCGATGAAGTCCTCTGGCACGTGTCTGTTGCGGTGGGTGCACGGGTTGCGGTGCTTTACACGCCTAACTTGCTCTCTGGCTCTCATTTATTGCCGACTCCCTTCGTTCTTGGGAAGTTAGCTTCCGCCAGACGGCCAGAGCAATGCAAAGAGATCACCATGCGAAAGTAGGGGGCCGAAACGAAGTCGAGCGATGCGCACGGAGGAAGCTCTCCTTAATTGGTACTTGCTCTACTACTACTCCTCCTCCTCCTCTCCTTCTGATCGGCCTAGAGAACTAAGCTATTGAGAGCGAGGCAAATGGAGTCTCGAGCTATTCTGGGCACAAGAAATCCTTGTCTTCTCGCCCATCTGAGGGTGAAGGTGGTGGGGCTGGGCACTGCGAGACTTCCAGGCTTTCAACGCAGAACGAGACGTGCTCGTTTGGTTGCGACTGGTTCTGTGGATGCCAAGCTGTGTTGCGAAGTGGGTGAGGAGGGCGGAGTCGGTGCCAGACGCTGGCGGAGGAGGAGGAATGCATCGGCACGCATCAAAAGCTACCGAGATTTTGGTGTACCAACTACATTAGCCGTGCGTGCATCCAAAGAAACCATATATGCTCTTAAATTTGCAGATTATATCGTTATTTTATGATATTTGACTAGAAGAGTGTTTTATTAAAAACCAATGCTTAATTAACATCAAGATTAGGCCCCAAAATCTTTTCACTATAGAAGGCCCGGCCTTCCACTCAGGCCAGAAGCCCTTCGCTTCCTAATTAGTAGTTCCAACTTTTAATTTCCAATTTTATCCGCCTTTGAGATCACATTAATTTAGCATTATTCATCACAAATCTGTAATACATGCATGCTTTTTCAGAGTTTTGATGACTTTAAATTTGATATTCAACCAGAATTCAGCAAGAATTTTGTTGCACAATCCAAAATAATTCCACACCCAATTCCGTGCGGCGCAAGGGTTGGTGGCCTTTTCAGGCACCACACCAATAGTGGTTACAGGAAAAGAAATGACCTTCCTCCATGCATTCTGAAACGAAAATAATATTCTTCCCCCATATATATACATGTATTAATTATATATCTTTAAAATATTCCACTCTATAATAGGTTTTGCTTCACAGATTTGTGACTGTTAATATGATATAATGCAACATTGTGCCACTAAAATTGTCTCTTATTCCCTTAACTCCTAAATTTCATATCTAAATGATCATATCATTTTCCTCTTTTTTTTATTTTTTTATTTTTGCAAACAAGGGCTCATACTTTCATCACCACATTATGTCTTTATTATTATGCATGATTATTTTTAAATGTATGCATTATTTGCAGAAGAAGTTTTCCCGCAATGAACATTTTATAGGTGAAGATGATGACGAGGACACTTCTGATGATGATAGCACTGATACTTCTGATGATGAAGAGGACTCCACTGATGAGGAAGATACTACAGAAGATGAGGATGAAGATGAAGATGAGGATGAGGATGATCAAGAAGATGAAGGAGAGTGTGATTGATTAAGAAAATACAAGGGCAATTGTTGTTATTTTGAGGATTCTATGGAATGCTTGTTTCGTAATTTTATAATTATCAGGATAAACTATGTTTTTAACTTAGATTTATTTCACTCTGGTCCGCGAACTATTTTAAAAAAATATTATGTCCTTATTCTACCATTTTTTGCTTTATTATAATCTTTTACATTAAAAATTTTAATGCCATGCTTATCTGGCATGCGTATGTGGAGCTGAAGCCAAAAGAAAAGACACAGGAGGCCAAAGTCGCACTTGCTTCATCGCTGGCCGGAAGAGGCCAATTTGGATGCTTGCACTTGGCGAACCCACTTCGCGCTGAACGTGGAGACACGGATCCGAGGCTCCACACTGGCAGCGGATTTCCAGATCGATGGGCGTTTCTTGAACCGCTAATGAATGTGCAATGGTGGTTCGTTTGAGACCGGCGCGCTTCGATCGGCTTGCCATGCTGCTACCTCGACAGTGGAGAACGGGTGGAAGTAGGAGGGTTAGGGGATGCCGAACTAATTGCGACCCTCTCAGGGGTGACGTTCTGTTGAGGAATACAATGTTAATAATCGTGTAAGAGGTTAGGATCAATCCTGACTCTCACTCGTTGTGCAATGCCCGCTAGAAATGAGTCAGCCCTTATACCTCGGTGGATCGAAACACTTTAGCCTCTTGACGAGCCAAGGATTCCCCAGATGTACCTTACCAGCCGAGCTATCCCAGTGCCTCGGTCCTAGTCCGAGTGATATCTGCCTCTATGCCTCGGTCCTAACCCGAACGAGCCTAATTTCTCAGCATCGCTAGCCGAGCTATCTCAATGTCTCTCGACCTCGCTAGCCGAGCTATCTCAATGTCTCTCGGCCTCGGCTCCCGTCGGCCTCAACCCAAGCGACCTCTATCTCTCGGCCCTAGCCCGAGCGATATCTACACCTCTGCGGAATCAAACCATCCTGACACTCGGTTTACTCCTTTGTTATACCTCGATGGGCTGAGTCATCGGATGCCTCGGCAAACCGAGCCTTTCCATACCTCGGCGGGTCAGGCCATTCTCTGTGATAGCCTTCTTGGCCGTTGATCCACTAACTAATAAGATGTAGATCCTACCAGCCTCATAACCGCATGATTCAAATCAATCCTCTAACTAACAAGATGCGAATCTTACTGACCTCATAACAAACTGGATTTAAATCATAACGGCTTTTGGACCCACGACACCTCCAAGGAATCAGGTGATCCTCTATAAATACGACATTCTTCTGACTTCTCAGGTACGTGCGCTTGCATATTCGCCCACTCTTCATCTACCTCTGCTCACCCCTTTCCACCATTAACGCTCTGCTCAGAGCTCTCGAAAGGCCATCCTGGAGAGACTCTTCAGTGGGAGCCTTCTCCCTATATTTGTTCATTGTTGATCTCTGTTGACTTGAGCGTCGAAGGGTCTTTCGCAGAGGGCCACCCCCAATGCCTCTCGCGTGAGGACTGTTTTGCAGGTCTGCCCAGGAGGGAGCCCATTCTGAAGCTCGACCGCGCCCGAGTCGAAGGACAGATTTCAGCAGTAACAAAATGGCGCTAGAGGAAGGGCCCTCAAGTCCCATAAACTTATGATCCATGAGATAAGGGTCTCGATCTTGAAGAGAACCCCTCCAATGGCCAATCGAAGAAAGCTACTTCTAAAAGCCCGGGACTAGGTCGCCTCCCAAAGACCTGATCCGATGAGCAGTGTAGCACCACCGCTACCACCAGTTGAGACTCCATCGCCATCGGCAACCCCAGTGACCCAGGACCAGTGCCTCACTGGTCCAGCAGGTCCAAGCTCTGGCCCATCTGATCCAGGGGTGTTTTGAAGCTCCCCGTCCAGCTACTCCTAATCCGCACCTTCCTAAGGAGAATACGGCCCTCGTTCACACAACGATCTCTTCTTCCGGTCCGCATGGGGTTGCGGACCCCCCTCGTCGCCCAAAGGGAGCTGAGCCAGTCTCGCCAGGGGTATGTGGAAAGGATCTCCCTAGATCTCGATAGGCCTGATCCCTCTCTTCGGTGTTCTATCGTCACGACTCGACACCGTCTCAGTATTCTCCTCGCTCAGCCCCTCTTGCTATGCCTGAGGAGAAGATCCGCTGACAACTCCGGGAAATGCGTCAGGAGTTGGACGCTGCCAAGCAAGCCCAGCCGCTTCAGCATAAGGTGGAGCAGGGCATTCCCTTCTCCAAGGAGATTATGGGGGAAGTGATTCCCTCCCATGTCAAGCTACCCGCCATCAAACCTTATCATGGATCCTCCGATCCCGACGACCACCTCAGTAGCTTCCGATCGATCATGATGTTCCATGGGGCATCAGATGCGATCCTCTGTCGCGCCTTCCCTTCCACCCTCAGGGGTCCGCTCAACCTGGTTTAATGCCTTAAAACTAGGTTCCGTTGGTTCATTTGACGAGCTGAGCTGCCTCTTCATCAGCCAGTTCATCAGCAACCATCGTCACCAGTGGAGATCTGACTCCCTCTCTGAGGTTAAGCAGAGAGAGGGGGAGTCCTTGAAGAACTATCTCGACCGTTTCAATACGGCCATGCTGGAAGTGGATCACCTTAACCATGAGGTGGCCATGTCCGCCCTAGCAGGTGGAGTGTTAAAGAAGAGTGACTTTTACCTAGCGTTAGAGGTCAGCTACCCTCAGAACCTCTCCGACATGATGGCCCTAGCGAACAAGTACGCCAAAGTCGAGGAATCGCGGAGGGCTGCCCGTGCCGAACTGGCAAGGAATAAGGAGTCCAAGGGATCGGACATGCACCGATCTGCCTGCCAGCCGAGCCCACCTTGCCGCCAAAGGGTTCCTCCGCCGCCGCCGAGGAACCGCACCCGGAGCCCGCCTAGGAGGTTCAATCGGTTCACCCACTCACTGCCCCGAGGGCGGAGATCCTCATTGAGATAGAGTGTCAACTCCCTCGACCGCCCTCTCAGAGGGAATGCGGCTCGGAGAGACCCCACCAAATACTGCCGCTACCATCGGGACCATGGTCACGACACCGAGGAGTACTGGCAGCTGAAGAATGAAATTGGGAGGCTCATCCAGCGGGGTAGACTAGACCATTCAGGAGAGCATCCGAGCCAAGAAATGGGGGTGATCGCCAGCCCGAGCCCTAGCAGCCTCCTCCTCCGAATCCTTCGGTCGCTGGCCACATCAATGTGATCGAGACAGTCGATAGTCCGTCGAGCTGGCGGGATGATGAAGAAGGTTCATCGCCAAAGAGAGCGCGGACTAATGAGCTCTCCTTTTTCGACAATGACCTCCATAAGATACAGTTCCTGCATGATGATGCATTGGTTGTATCTCTCAATCTAAACAATTATGATGTAAGCCGGATCCTTATTGATAGTAGGAGCATTGTCAATGTTTTGTATCTCGATGTGTTTGCGAAGGTGAAACTGCTCATGGAGAATCTCCGAGCCATGGACTCCACCCTAATGGGGTTCACCGGCGATGTTATTATCCCAGAGGGGGTCATGACCTTGACGGTCCGCGCGGGAACTTGGCCTCGCATTGCCACTATTCACACAGATTTCTAGTGACCAAACTTCGATCACCCTACAATGCAATCTTTGGGAGACCTGGCCTGATGTCCCTTGGAGCTGCTGTCTCCATCCCGCATCTAGCTATGAAGTTCCCTATCGGATGGGGAGTGGGAGTAATTCGAGGAAGCCAAGCTATAGCTCGGCAGTGCTTCGTCACCAACCTTCAGTCCAAACTGCCCAAGGTTGATGGGCTGGACGCTCGGGAGGATTTTGCCGAGCAATGGGGAGAACCAGCCAAAGAGCTGGAGGAGGTACCGCTGAACAAAGCTCATCCTGACCAAACCATAAAGATCGGATCGCAACTGAAAGGGAAACCTCGGCTGGAGCTGATCGGCTTTCTTCGAAGGAATGCTGATGTCTTCTTCTGGTCCGCTTCTGATATGCTGGGGATCAGCCCAGACGTTCTCATCCACCGTCTTAATGTGGACGAGATGTCCCGGCCCGTAAAACAGAAGAAAAGGAGATTCGCCCTTGAGCGATAGAAGGCAATTGAGGAAGAAGTCGACAAACTTATCAAGGCGAATTTCATTCGAGAGGTAAACTATCCTAACTGGCTGTCGAATGTCGTCATGGTGAATAAGTTGAACGGTAAGTGGCGGATCTGCATCGACTTCACCGACCTCAACAAAGCATGCCCGAAGGATAGCTTCCCTCTCCCTCGGATTGACCAGCTTGTAGATGCTACATCAGGTCATCAGATGCTGACCTTCATGGATGCCTATCAGGCTACAACCAAATCCGAATGGCGCCCGAGGATGAAGAGAAGACCGCCTTCATAACCGACCGAGGTACTTATTGTTACCGTGCCATGCCTTTTGGTCTAAAAAATGCAGGTGCTACTTACCAAAGGCTAGTTAATAAGGTCTTCAAGGAGCATATCGGCCAAAACATAGAGGTATATGTTGATGACATGCTGGTCAAAAGCAAAGAAGCATCCCAGCACATTGAGGATCTCTCTGAGAGCTTCACGATGCTCCAAAATATCGGATGAAGCTTAACCCAACTAAGTGCGCCTTCGGCGTCAATTCTGGGAAGTTTCTGGGCTTCATGGTTTCTCAGCGGGGCATGGAGGCCAATCCGCAGAAGATTTAGGCCCTTCGACAAATGGTGCCCCCTGCGTCTATCAAAGAGGTCCAGCGCCTGACTGGTAGGATCGCGGCCCTCAACCGCTTCATAGCTTGGTCGGTCGAGAGATGCCTTCCTTTCTTTAAGGCTCTCCGATCAGCCAAGAATTTTCAATGGTCTCCCAAGTGTCAAAAATCGTTCGAGGACCTCAAGAGGTATCTCGGCTCTCCACCCCTCCTCAACAGTCCGAATCCGGGGGAAATGTTTTTTCTGTACTTAGCAGTTTCGGAAGGCGTGGTTGGCTCAGTGTTGGTCAGAGAAGAGAACAATACCCAAAAGCCGATCTATTATGTTAGAAAACTGCTCCAAGACACCGAGACAAGGTACATTCGGATCGAGAAGTTGGTATTGGCCCTAGTAACATCGGTTCGGAGGCTGCGACCATATTTCCAGGCACATTCTGTGATGGTTCTTACCGACCAACCCATCAAAGCAGTGGTCCATCATCCGAAGATATCAGGGATGTCGAGCTAAGCGCGCATGACATCCGATACCAACCTCGCCCGGCCATCAAAGCTCAGGTTCTGGCTGATGTTCTCCTCGAATGTACTATCCCGGAGGATGGCTCCACTCCGAACTCCTTTGAGCACCCGAGATCTGATGCCCTGTGGCTGCTCCACATTGACGGATCATCTAATGCCAATGGCTCCGGCGCTGGCTTAATCCTCACCAGCCCAAAGGAGGTGACCTTCGAGTATGGCGTTCACTTCTCCTTTCCAGCCTCCAATAATGAAGCCGAGTATGAAGCTCTGCTCGCTGGACTCCAAATCGTCCGTGACCTTGAAGTGAAGAAGCTGAATGCCTTTACTGACTCTCAATTGGTAGCCGGTCAAGTGCGGGGCGAGTTCGAGGCCTGGGAGCCGAACATGATTCGATATCTTCAAGAGGTGCTGGACTTACTTTCCCATTTCTCTGAATTTGAAGTCATTCAGATCCCAGGATCCGAGAATGCATGCGCCGATCTATTGTCTCGGCTGGCAACTACGAAATCGATAGATTCCAAGCGGATGTTTTCCCTGGAGATTCTGGAAAAGCCCAGCATCGCGAAGGCTGACCGAGTGATGCAGGTCGAGGTCGAACCATCTTGGTTCGATCCCATATTTAAATATCTTAGAGAAGGGTCGCTCCCAGCCGACCAAAAGGAAGCAAGAAGGCTGAAATTGCAGGCCACCCATTATGTGCTGGTCAATGATCAACTGTATAAGCGGTTCTTCTCCATACCGCTGCTTAAGTGCCTTCGTTCATCCGAAGCCGATTATGCCCTTTGGGAAGTGCATGAGGGAATTTGCGGCAACCATCTGGGAGCCGATCCTTATGTCACAAGGTGCTGCACCAGGGTATTATTGGCCCACCATGCAAAAGGATGCTGACGATCTCATTACGTTTATAATCGTGCAAGAGGTTAGGATCAATCCTGACTCTCACTCATTGTGCAATGCCCGCTAGAAATGAGTCAACCATTATACCTCAGTGGATCAAAGCATTTTAGCCTCTCAACGAGCCAAGGATTCCACGGGTGTGCCTCACCAGCCGAGCTATTCCAGTGCCTCGGTCCTAGTCCGAGTGATCTCTGTCTCTATGCCTCGGTCCAAGCCCGAGCGAGTCTAATCTCTCGGCCTCGCTAGCCGCGCTATCTCAATGCCTCTCGGCCTCGCTAGTCGAGCAATCTCAATGTCTTTCGGTCTCGCTAGCCAAGCCATCTCAATGTCTCTCGGCCTCGGCTCCCGTCGGCCTCAACCCAAGCGACCTCTATCTTTCGGCCCCAGCCCGAGCGATATCTACACCTATGCGGAATCAAATCGTCCTGACGCCCGGCTTACTCCTTTGTTATACTTCGGTGAGCCGAGTCATCGGATGCCTCGGAAAACCGAGCCTTTCCATACCTCAGCGGATCAGGCTATTCTCTGTGATAGCCTTCTCGGCCGTCGATCCACTAACTAACAAGATGCGGATCCTACCGGCCTCATAACCGCTTGATTCAAATCAATCCTCTAACTAACAAGATGCGAATCTTACTGACCTCATAACAAACTGGATTCAAATCCTAATGGCTTTCGGACCAACGACGCCTCCAAGGAATCAGTGATCCTCTATAAATACGACCGTCTTCCGACTTCTCAGGTATGCGCGCTTGCATATTCGCCCACTCTTCATCTATCTCTGCTCACCCCTTTCCGCCATTAACGCTCAGCTCAGAGCTCTCGAAAGGCCACCCTGGAGAGACTCTTCAGCGGGAGCCTTCTCCCATATTTGTTCGTTGTTGATCTCTGCTGACTTGAGTGTTGGAGGGTCTTTCGCAGAGGGCCACCCCCAACGCCTCTCACGTGAGGACTGTTTTTCAGGTCCGCCCAGGAGGGAGCCCACTCTGAAGCTCGACGCACCCAAGTCGTAGGACAGATTTCAGCAGCAACAAAATGGTGCTAGAGGAAGGGCCCTCAAGTCCCATAAACTTGTGATCCAGGAGATAAGGTCTCGATCTTGAAGAGAACCCCTCCAATGGCCAATCGAAGAAAGGCTACTTCTGAAGCCCGGGATCAGGTCGCCTCCTAAGGACCTGATCCGGTGAGCACTGTAGCACCACCACCGCCACCAGTTGAGACTCCATCGCCACCGGCAGCCCCAGTGACCCAGTACTAGTTTGCCTCACTGGTCCAGTAGGTCCAAGCTCTAGCCCATCTGATCCAGGGGCGCTTTGAAGCTCCCCGTCCAGCTACTCCTACTCTGTGCCTTCCTAAGGAGAACGCGGCCCCCATTCACACAATCTCTTCTTCCGGCCCGCATGGGATTATGGACCCCTCTCGTCGCCCTAAGGGAGCTGAGCCAGTCCCGCCAGGGGTATGCGGCAAGGATCTCCCTAGATCTCGGTGGACCCGATCCCTCTATCTGGTGTTCTCTCATCATGACTCGACACCATCTCAGTATTATCCTCACCCAGCCCCTCTTGCTATGCCTGAGGAGGAGATCCGCCGATAACTCCAGGAGATGCGTCAGGAGTTGGACGCTGCCAAGCAAGCCCAGCCGCTTCAGCATAAGGTGGAGCAGGGCATTCTCTTCTCCAAGGAGATTATGGGGAAGTGATTCCCTCCCATGTCAAGCTACCTGCCATTGAACCTTATCATGGATCCTCCGATCCCGACGACCACCTCAGCAGCTTCTGATCGATCATGATGTTCCATGGGGCATCATATGCGATCCTCTGCCGCGCCTTCCCTTCCACCCTTAGGGGGTCCGTTCGAACCTGGTTTAATGCCTTAAAACTAGGTTCCATTGGTTCATTTGACAGCTGAGCCACCTATTCATCAGCCAGTTCATCAGCAACCATCGTCACCGGCGGAGATCTAACTCCCTCTCTGAGGTTAAGCAGAGAGAGGGGAGTCCTTGAAGAACTATCTCGACCGTTTCAATACGGCCATGCTGGAAGTGGATCACCTTAACCATGAGGTGGCCATGTCCACCCTAGCAGGAGGAGTGTTAAAGGAGAGTGACTTTTACCTAGCGTTGGAGGTCAGCTACCCTTCAAATCTCTCCGATATGATGGCCCTGGCGAACAAGTATGCCAGAGTCGAGGAATCGCGGAGGGCTGCCCATGCCGAACTGGCTAGGAATAAGGAGTCCAAGGGCTTGGACAGGCACCGATCTGTCCGCCAGCCGAGCCCACCTCGCCGCCAAAGGGTTCCTCCACCGCTGCCGAGGAACCGCACCTGGAGCCCGCCTAGGAGGTTCAATCGGTTCACCCCGCTCATTGCCCCGAGGGCGGAGATCCTCATGGAGATAGAGCACAACTCCCTCGACCGCCTCCTCTCTGAGGGAATGTGGCCCGAAGAGCCCACCAAATACTGCCGCTACCACCGGGACCATGGCCACGACACCGAGGAGTGCTAGCAGCTGAAGAATGAAATCGGGAGGCTCATTCAGCGGGATAGACTGGACCATTTCAGGAGAGCGCCCGAGCCAAGAAATAGGGGTGACCGCCAACCCGAGCCCTAGCAGCCTCCTCCTCCGAATCCTCTGGTCGCTGGCCACATTAATGCGATTGAGGCAGTCGATAGTCCGTCGAGCTGGCGGGACGATGAAGAAGGTTCAGCGCCAAAGAGAGCGCACTAATGAGCTCTCCTTCTCCGACAATGACCTCCAAAATATAGTTCCTGCATGACGATGCGTTGGTTGTATCTCTCAATCTAAACAATTATGATGTAAGCCGGATCCTTATTGATAGTGGGATCATTGTCAATGTTTTGTATCTTGATGTGTTTGCGAAGATGAAACTGCTCATGGAGAATCTCTGAGCCGTGGACTCCACCCTAATGGGGTTCACTGGCGATGTTATTACCCCAGAGGGGGTCGTGACCTTAACGGTCCGCGCAGGAACTTGGCCTCGCATTGCCACTGTTCACACAGATTTTCTGGTGACCAAACTTTGATCGCCCTACATTGTAATCTTTGGGAGACCTGGCCTGATGTCCTTGGAGCTGCTGTCTCCATCCCGCATCAAGCTATGAAGTTCCCTACTGGATGGGGAGTGGGAGTAGTTCGAGGAAGCCAAGCTATAGCTCGGCAGTGCTTCGTCACCAGCCTTCAGTCCAAACTGCCCAAGGTTGATGGGCTGGACGCTCGAGAGGATTTTACCGAGCAATGGGGAGAACCAGCCGAAGAGCTGGCGGAGGTACCACTGAACGAAGCTCGGCCCGACCAAACCATAAAGATCGGGTCGCAACTGAAAGGGAAACCTCGGCTGGAGCTGATCGACTTTCTCGAAGGAATGCTGATGTCTTCGCCTGGTCCACTTTTGATATGCCGGGGATCAGCCCAAACATTCTTGTCCATCGTCTTAATGTGGATGAGATGTCCCGGCCCGTAAAACAGAAGAAAAGGAGCTTCGTCCCTGAGCGATAGAAGGCAATTGAGGAAGAAGTCGACAAACTTATCAAGGCGAATTTCATTCGGGAGGTAAACTATCCTAATTGGCTATCGAATGTCGTCATGGTGAAGAAGTCGAACGGTAAGTGGCAGATCTGCATCGACTTCACCGATCTTAACAAAGCATGCCCGAAGGATAGCTTTCCTCTCCCTCAGATCGACCAGCTTGTAGATGCTACCCCAGGTCATCAGATGCTGACCTTCATGGATGCCTATTAGGGCTACAACCAAATCTGAATGGCACCCGAGGATGAAGAGAAGACCACCTTCATAACCGATCGAGGTACTTATTGTTACCGTGTCATGCCTTTTGGTCTGAAAAATGCAGGTGCTACTTACCAAAGGCTAGTTAACAAGGTCTTCAAGGAGCAGATCGGCCGAAACATGGAGGTATATGTTGACGACATGCTGATCAAAAGCAAAGAAGCATCCCAGCACATTGAGGATCTCTCTGAGAGCTTCATGACGCTCCAAAAATATGGATGAAGCTCAACCCAACTAAGTGCGCCTTCGGCATCAATTTGGAAGTTTCTGGGCTTCATGGTTTCTCAGCGGGGCATTGAGGCCAATCCGCAGAAGATTCAGGCCCTTCGACAAATGGTGCCCCCTGCGTCCATCAAAAGGTCCAGTGCCTAACTGGTAGGATCGCGGCCCTCAACCGCTTCGCTTGGTCGGCCGAGAGATGCCTTCCTTTCTTTAAGGCTCTCCGATCAGCCAAGAATTTCAATGGTCTCCCGAGTGTCAAAAATCGTTCGAGGACCTCAAGAGGTATCTCGGCTCTCCACCCCTCCTCAGCAGTCCGAATCTGGAGGAAATGTTGTTTCTGTACTTAGCAGTTTCAGAAGGCGCGGTTGGCTTAGTGTTGGTCAGAGAAGAGAACAAGACCCAAAATCTGATCTATTATATCAGCAAATTGCTCCGAGACCCGAGACAAGGTACACTCGGATCGAGAAGTTGGTTTTGGCCCTGGTAACGTCGGTTCGGAAGCTACGACCATATTTCTAGGCACATTCTGTGACGATCCTTACCGACCAACCCATCAAAGCGGTGGTCCATCGTCCGGAGACATTAGGGAGAATGGCTAAATGGGCCATCGAGCTAAGCGAGCATGACATCGATACCAACCTTGCCCGGCCATCAAAGCTCAGGTTCTGGCTGATTTCCTCCTTGAATGTACTATCCCGAAGGATGGCTCCACTCCAGACTCCTCTGAGCATCCGAGATCTGACGCCCTGTAGCTACTCCACGTTGACGGATCGTCTAATGCCAATGGCTCCGACGCTGGCTTAATCCTCACCAGCCCAGAGGGGGTGACCTTCGAGTAGGCATTCGCTTCTCCTTCCCAACCTCCAATAATGAAGCCGAGTATGAAGCTCTGCTCGCTGGACTCCAAATCGCCCATGACATTAAAGTGAAGAAGCTGAATGCCTTTACTGACTCTCAATTGGTAGCCGGTCACGTGTGGGGCGAGTTCGAGGCCCGGGAGCCGAACATGATTCGATATCTTCAAGAGGTGCGGAACTTACTTTCCCATTTCTCTAATTTGAAGTCATTCAGATCCCAAGATCCAGAATGCACGTGTTGATCTATTGTCTCAGTTGGCAACTACGGAATCGATGGATTCCGAGCAGAAGTTTCCCCTGGAGATTCTGGAAAAGCCCAGTATCGCGGAGGCTGACCGAGTGATGCAGGTCGAGGTCGAACCATCTTGGTTCGATCCCATATTTAAATATCTTAGAGAAGGGTCGCTCCCAGTCGACCAAAAGGAAGCAAGAAGGCTAAATTGCAGGCCACCCATTATGTACTGGTCAACGATCAACTATATAAGTGGTCCTTCTCCATGCCGCTGCTTAAGTGCCTTCGTCCATCCGAGGCCGATTATGCCCTTCAGGAAGTGCACAAGGAATTTGCGGCAACCATCTGGGGAGCCAATCCTTATGTCACAAGGTGTTGCACCAGGGGTATTATTGGCCCACCATGCAAAAGAATACTGACGATCTCGTCCGAGCTTGCGACCCTTATCAGAGACATTATAATGTCCAGAGGCTCTCCTCCGCCAGTTTGGTCCCTATTTCTCCACTTGGCCCTTTGCTAAGTGGGGTATTTACATCCTTGGCCCTTTTTCCCTCATCACTGGACAAAGAAAGTTCTCGTTTGTCGCCATTGACTACTTCACTAAGTGGGTCGAGGCCGAGGCAGTTGCCCAGATAACCGAAGCTCGGGCCAGGGACTTCGTATGGAGATCCATTATTTATCACTTCGGCCTCCCGCAACCATCAACACCGATAATGGCAAGCAGTTTGATAACCCAAAGTTCCAAGGTTTCTGCGAGGAGCATGGGATCTGTCATTGCCTCACATCGGTAGGGACTCCGCAAGCCAACGGAGAAGCCGAAGTAACTAACCGAACTCTACTTCAAGGGATCAAGGCTCAGCTTGCCAGAGCCCGAGGCAGATGGGCGGATGAACTTCACCACATCCAATTATCCTACCGCACCACCCAGAGAATCCCCACTGGCGAGACCCCATTCCGGATAGCCTTCGGCACGGAAGCCGTCATCCCCGTGGAGATAGGGCTCCCTTCTCCGTGGGTGGAGAGCTACTCGGAGGAGGCTAACGACGAGCAGCTCTGCACCAATCTCACCTGGTGGAAGAGATCAGAGAGAAAGCTCGAATCAGAGTAGCTGCATATCAGCAAAGAGTGGCTCGCTATCACGCCTCCATAGTCAAAGGGAAATCCTTCTCACCCGGAGATCTTGTCCTTCGAAAAGCATCCGTCTCCAAACCACTAGAACAAGAAAAGTTGTCTCCGAACTGGGAAGGCCCCTATCAAGTGGCAGAAGTCATCGGACCCAGTACCTACAAGCTCAAGGATCTGAACGGGAAATCTATTCCCCAGACATGGAATTCAGATAATCTCTGTATATACCATCAGTAGCGTATACTTTCTATAGACTTGCCACATTTACAGCTTTGGCATCTTGTTTCTATTATCCATGGCATGATCTCTACAATCATTTTTCTGAAAAGTCGTAATGAAAAATAGATACTGCTTACCCATTCTCGGCACAATCGAGCTATCTTCTTGAGCAGGAAATCTCCGTACCTCGACTGGGCCGAGTCCTGAGCTAAATCTCCATACCTCGGCTGGGCAGAGTCCTGAGCTAAATCTCCATACCTTGGCTGGACCGAGTCCTAATATAATCTCCGTACCTCAGCTAAGCCGACCTAAGCTAAATCTCCGTACCTCGGTCAGGCCGAGTCCTCAGCTAAATCTCCGTACTCGGCCGGGCCGAGTCCGATTCCACGAAGCCTCGGTATGGCCGAGCGCTCCCAGTATGGCTGGGAACCGAGTGATCTGCAAGCCTTGGACCGAGTTCGGGCAGCTTACAAGCCCCTGGCCAAGCCAAATGGTATAAAAGACGTGGTGCCACGTGGCGCACCGGGATAACAAAATACACATCAGAGCGCGCCGAGTGCGTCCCTCGAGTCAGTATGGAAAGAGATCTCCCTGTGATCTCGAATCGGGAGTCTTAAATGCTGAAAAACAACCTGCAAATCTCCGAGATATGGACGAGCCTGGAAAATCCTTGATGAAAAAGGCATCCTCCCTTCCCAGTGAAAGCCGGATGCTTGTCGCCCACGCAAAATCAACTCACCTTGAAAAAGATAAAACGTCGGCAGAGCAATAGAAAGGCACAGAAGCCAAGTACTCCTTAATAAAGATACATCGCCCAGGCCAAGATCTCCTGCTTCGGCCCGGAACCGAACCCTCTGCTATGCCTCGGCCTAAACCGAGACATTTCTTTTTTGGCTAAAAGCCGAGATAGTCTCCTTACTTTGGGAAAAACCGAGGCATCTCCTTTTGATTCGGTAAAAACCGAATGTTCCATTATCTCCCGGTCCTGACTGAGATAGCTACCTTTGCCTCAACGCTCACGGGACGCCCCTTATGCTTTGGCAAGACTGAGCAATACACTACACTCCAACTGGAACTTATGAGTTCCACTTACCTCGACCAAAATGAGGACACCATACCTTGGTCTCGCCAAGATTACCAGGGATTCCCTAGGAGGATGGTTCGTTTCGTAAGACTCGAACGATAGGAAAGAACGTTTCGAAGGTGGCAGCGAGCACAAAAATTAAGAAAATTCCTTTTCATTCATCACAAAAAGAGAAACAAAAAGGAAAAGAAAAAGATACATGAGCCCTCACTGGGGCTTGCCATCTTCTCCGAGCGCTGCCGAGCTCCCTCCACGCCGCAGAGCTAACTCGGCAACATGTCGCTGGAGGGATGCTACTTGCCCCTCCAGTCGGCTGTTAGCCCGATGAAGGAGCTCGTTCTCTCTCATGAAAACAGCCAGTATTGCTCGGCCACCCTCTAGAGTCGCTCACGGTCTACGAGTAGTGATGCCAAGACCTCCCCATTGACGGTTACTGTAGTGCAGCTCCAATGGGGCCCCCCATGGCCATTGACACTGCTACTTGGCGCTTCAGTCGATCACCCCTTGCCTCTAGAAGCCATCTTGGTATCCAAAATTTTGGAAGATCAGCTGAAAAGGTGATTAACGATGACATCCTCCCCATCTGTATTTAAACTACTTCTGGCAGGTATACCGATCGCCTGAGCCATCAGCTCCAGCGCCACTACCGTAGAAACTCACCATGCGTCATTGCCTCAGCGGGCGCTCACAGGAAACGAAGAATCATGCCCCCTTTACCGAAAAGGATCAATAAAAAGTGGCGAGGCATTCAACAAGCGCCCCTTCTTGGGATTAAACTCTCTTCAATCTGTTGAACTCCTTCGGATTAAATATCCTCGAAATAACGTGGAAAAGAGGAAAAAAGGCGCATAATAAAGAAAAGAAATCTTCATTGAATTCTTCCATGGAAGGCAGACAAAGAGAAAAATAATCTGAACTAGTCCTCAGCTATCAGGGCATGGGCCCGACCTCAAAGGCATCGGCGGACGACACTGGGGAAACATGGCTCGGTCCACCCACATCGAAGGTGACCGATCGACGAGCCTCGGGCGCCCCTGCATCGCTCGGATAGCTTTCCCCCCTTTTTTGGCCGTCCATGCCCAAATCTACAGTTGCAATAAGAGGCGGGTTCGTAAATCCTCGGCAACACCGAGCGACCTCCGTACCTTGGCGATGCCAAGTAAAATATATTCCTTATAAAGCCTTGGCCAAACCGAGCGATATATTATCTGATGCCTCAGCTAAACCGAGCGATATATTCCCTGATTCCTTGTCTATAACGAGTGGCATATTATTCGAAGCCTCAGTCGAGCCAAGTGATATATTCCTGAATAAATCCCGAGGTCTCAGCCGAACCAAGGGACACAACCCTGAAACTTTGGCCTGATTGGGCAATCTCCCAAATACCTCGACGTCACTCGGGCGCCCTATGATACTTCGGCAGAAGTAAGCAACCTCTTTCTACTCAACAGTAAGGTCGTACGAGCTATTTCTTTCTGAAGGAATACCTGCTTTGTTCTGCAAACGAGATCATGCTTACCACATGGGTCCACAGGACCGTCCAGGTCTACCTCTGACCTAAACAGGGATGAACGTTTCTTCCACTGAGGACCGAACATTCATCTTAGCAAAAACAAAGTAGCAAGAACGCTGCCTCGATGGCCAGGTCCAAACTACCGGGTTGCTCGTCCGAAGGACCAGGCCTGGCAACCTTAGGCTGAGAAGCCTTCAACCTCCTGGCCTCCTTCAGCAAAATTCTTGCTAGAGATTCCTCGGATACCTCGGCCAACCCAGGCACCAATCTTCCCGAAGCCTCAATGGGAGAAGCTTCAGCTGGAAGATTCTTATCTTGTCCTCTCCTCTCGTCTGAAGTTTTTTCCTCGATCGCCAGCATCTGCTTTTCCCCCACAGGCTCCACCGAGGCCTCAATCCTTTCACCAGCTCCTCCAACCTCTCCAGGAGGAAGCTCTCTAGCAGAAGACTCCTCTCGAGCCTCCGCTACTATCGGCCCAACGTCACCTTCCCTTAATCCCTCTGAGGGAGGCCCTTCGATGGTAGGCTCATCCTGAGCCTCGGCAATTGCAACCGCTCCCACCTGTTCTCTCGCCGAAGCTAGAGACATCTTCTCGCTCGGGGAAGGAACCCCAGGATACCGACCTCTACCGAGCATGGAAATAACTCATCCCTAGGAGAGGGGACTACCAGACGAGCACACGAAGCCTCGTCCGGGCTATCCACTATCTCTACCACCAAAGGATAAGGGATCTCAGCAACCTTCCCAGAGTCCTCCTCTGCTCTCTGCTCCTCCGTCATGACTATCGCTTCTTCCCCCAACTGAGGGAACCCCTCTCTCACTGCCGGTGCTGCCACATTCTCTTTCTTCGATGGTAAGGAGCACGGGCTAACCTTGACTTGCCCGGCCTCCGACGAGTGCTCTTCAAAATGACGGACCTTCTTCTTAGGCTTACGCCTTTCCACTGCTAGTCTCACTCGAGCACTTGCCCAACTCCTTCTTTATACGGCCCCCGTTAGTGCAGATCTCTTGGCTGCAAGCACAGTGGGTGAATGATCAGACCGAGATATACTTGCTCGAGTGAAATCAATGGAAAAGAAAAAAGAAAAGGATTTACCTTGTACGTCGATGGGGCTAAGCCCGGCGGCGAAAAGGGCCTCCGCCAATAGTAAGTCATTAGCCGAGAACACTTGGCCATCGCAAAGGACCTCTAGGTCCTCCTTCTCCTGTTCGGATAGGGCTGGATGCATTTTCATATCCCTGACAAAGCTTTCCCATCCCGCGGGAAGTCGGAGCCGATGTTTCCCTCGATGATAAAAAATCAGACCTTCTACTCCTTTATGGACGACGGCTTATCCATGATCGTCTTTAATGATCTCTAAGGTCCGATATAAGACCACTCTGAGTTCCTCCCGGACATCAAATGATAACAAGCACGGAACAGGGGAAGAGTCGCTGTTACCTAAACCCGGCTGCACATCGTGATAAACCCGATGATACTGCACCAGCTGTTAGGAGCCACCATTGTCAGGCAGGTGTTGTAAAACCTTATGATCTCCTTCGCCAGGGGATGAAGGGGAAACTAGAGGCTTGCTTTCAGGCTATCTTCATAAAGAAAGATCCCACGCTCCAGTTCTTGCGAGACCCTATGCTCGGGCTTCGGCAACCGCAAAAGGATATCCGAGGGAATGTCATACTTCTGGCGTATTCTCCCCAAATCCTCGATAACAATCTTCGAAACCATGTCGCTAGGACTCACCATGATGTTGGTCGAAAGAGACACCGAGCAAGGTTACAAAGGAAATAGGAGAACAAGATTCTCCGAGAAGAAACAAAAGAGCACTGCGAACGGGAATGACGCTATTTTGACTTTGTTTTCCCCCAAAGGAAACTACCTCAAAGAGAAGATAAGGCATCTTAATCGAGACACCCAGAACCACCGTTGCAGGCACCATGAAAATTGGGTTTTGCTACGTAGCACTTCCCCAACCGTTGCCCCTAAGAAACGACGGATTCATCCCGTAAAGGCACGGCGGCTGCGTAACATTAATTAGGGCATCATTATGCAGTCTGTCAAATCCAGACCCTTCCATTCAGATCGTGCCACCTGGAGCTATACCCCCTATGCCCGAACCTATGCTTCGAACTAGGGAGTGGGGGGCATGTGTTGAGGGGTAAAATCATCATTACGTTAATAATCATGCAAGAGGTTAGGATCAACCCTGACTCTCACTCGCTGTGCAATGCCCGTTAGAAATGAGTCAGCCATTATACCTTGGTGGATCGAAGTACTTTAGCCCCTCGATGAGCCAAGGATTCTCCGGGTGTGCCTCGCCGAGCTGTCCCAGTGCCTCAGTCCTAGTCCGAGTGATCTCTATTTCTATGCCTCGATCCTAGCCCGAGCGAGCCTAATCTCTCGGCCTCGCTAGCCGAGCCATCTCAATGTCTCTCGGCCTCGCTAGCCGAGTAATCTCAATGTATCTCGGCCTCGCTAGCTGAGCTATCTCAATGTCTCTCGGCCTCAGCTCTCGTCGGCCTCAACCCAAGCGACCTCTATCTTTCGGCCCCAGCCCGAGCGATATCTACACCTCTGCGGAATCAAACCGTCCTGACGCCCGACTTGCTTCTTTGTTATACCTCGGTGGGCCGAGTCATTGGATGCCTCAGCAAATCGAGCCTTTCCATACCTCGACGGATCAGGCCATTCTCTGTGATAGCCTTCTCAACCGTCGATCCACTAACTAACAAGATGCAAATCCTACCAGCCTCATAACCGCCTGATTCAAATCAATCCTCTAACTAACAAGATGCGAATCTTACTGACCTCATAACAAACTGGATTCGAATCCTAACGGCTTTCGGACCCACGATGCCTCCAAGGAATCAGGTGATCCTCTATAAATATGACATTTCGACTTCTCAGGTATGTGCGCTTGCATATTCGACCACTCTTCATCTACCTCTGCTCACCCCTTTCCGCCATTAACGCTCTGCTCAGAGCTCTCGAAAGGCCACCCTGCAGAGACTCTTTGTGGGAGCCTTCTCTCCATATTTGTTCGTTGTTGATCTCCGCTGACTTGAGCATTGGAGGGTCTTCCACAGAGGGCCACCCCAATGCCTCTCGCGTGAGGACTGTTTTGTAGGTCCGTCCAGGAGGGAGCCCACTCTGAAGCTCGACCACGCCCGAGTCAGATGACAGATTACAGCAGCAACACGTTCCATGGCAAGGAGGGACATGCTGAGGACTTTGGGTAGGATGAGGAGGCAGTTGGCATCAAAGTCCGGCAAGGAGGACATGTCAGAGCGCATGAGGTCCCAGGCGTGCGGCGCCCACTGTTGATCGAAGGCGGCATTCTATCAGAAGTGGCTGACCAAATCGATGGCAAGGTTATGTGTGATTATCTTCGTGGAAAATGGAAGAAGTGCAGAGGTTAGCGTGCAAGGGGACATAGAAAAGGAAGGTAAAGGGGGTGTCCATGGTACGGCTGGTGGTGGCACTTGGCACGGTCCTGAAAGATAATCATCGTGAAACAGGGGACTCATCTATTTCATGGTGGCTCAACGGAAGCTTTCGTGATCAACGGTTGAATCGTCGGTCGTCGAGGGCTACTAGAGTGTCCAATATGTCCACATCCCTAGGCCGTGGTGAAGAGGAAGAAGGCGGTGGGAGGGTGAGAAGTCAAAGAGCAAAAGGAGAGGAGAAGAAACTTCCTTCTATGCTACTCTTCTCCTTCACTCGAACGCCAGAGCACTTGTTCAGTGCTTCACTCCCCTCCTTTTATCTCTCTCAGACACACCCCATGTGAGAGTGCAAGCCATTCAACGCACGCCATGCAAAGGGGCATGCAGAGGTCGTATCGTGGCATCATGGCTCGTTGAAGGGGTCAGCCAGGCAACAGGACAGCTAGGTCGTGTTGATATCCTGGCATTGACCAGGTGAGCCAGGCAACAATCTCTCACTCGTCCACACAGGACCTTACTTATAATGCCATCTCACCTCTCTCCTCATGCAGTGTAGTAGGGTATGCGACTCGATGAAATTCACACACAGTGACATATAATGAAAATGCTGCATTAAGTTAATAAATAACTAATGCAGCACATAAGCGATGCAGTCCAATCTCATCTATGTCATAGAAAATCCATCACATCTCAATCAAGTACTCTCAATCCCTCAAAAGATTTATTCTGAGCAATACTTGAAAGCACTGAGTCAAATATCTGTGTCCATAATCATATGCAACTTATGCACATATTGCCCAAACTATAGATCGCAAAAGATAAGGTGCGGTCGCGAATAATCTTTCTTGAATACTCATACCAATCCATCTTTGTCCAGTTGACTTCCTAGGATTATCTCATATGGTCGTATTAATTCTATGACCCTGGAGGATAAGGCTAAGAAAGTCATTTTGAATTCCAACTTCATGATATAAGTTCAAGTCTAAGAACATCACATAATTGTAGGGCTCACATGGTAACAGAGAGGGAATATCCCATCCCCTTACTGGGATGACTTTAGCATATGCAACATAATGCATGCTATGGTGGAGCTCCCACTCGATGGGCCATGTCATACTCAAACACCGTACGAACACAAGTCCAGGCATCACAAAGTTGCCTGACCTGAGTATACACCAATGCTCCCAGTTCGGCTACTACAGGCTTAGCACGGATCGATGGACATATCAATATACATACACATATACGTATTCCATACTTGACTTTCTGAGTCTCATCTCAGTTCAAACTAAGATGACTTATTATTATAATTTATGTAGCCCATTTTGCAACTTATGCAATCTGCAACTCATGCAGTCTGTAACTCATATAATGTCTTATGCAACCCATGCAATTATTCAAGCATCTATCATGGCCACTTTAGTCTCATCCTGCCCACTACAAAAGTGTCAGAAAATCACCCGTGTGAGTGGGCTGATCTAAGCCTGTAACATTTATACACATATGTGCCTGCCAATATGAACTCATCATAATAATAATGAAAACAAGCGTTTCATTTCAACATAAATAACACACAATCAACAATGTTTATACATCCCTATCTGTCAAATACAATACAGGCCCAGACTTCTCATATAAGCCTGAAAGACATCCCTAGCAATGGGCTTAGTCAACAGATCAACCAACATCCTGCTAGTAGGGTATGTCTAAGCATAACCTCTCCTTACTTGACCATGTCCCGAATGAAGTGATATCTAATGTCAATATGCTTAGTCCTTTCATGGTACTTGGAATCCTTAGCATATTGTAATGCTGCCATGCTATCGGAACATATCTGAATAACCTCATGAGCACTAACTGATATCTCGAGTCGTCTCAAGAACCTCCTTAGCCACACGGCCTCCTGGACAGTAGCCGAACAAGCAATGCACTCAGCTTCCATAGTGGATAGAGCTATGCAGTTCTGTTCTTACTGCACTAAGAGACAGCTCCACCTTTAAAGACAAACACATATCCTGAAGTGGATTTATGCTTGTCTCTATCACCAGCCCAATCAGAGTCACAAAAACCCTTGAATCTCAAATCTCCTCCTTGATAACATAGGGCAAGATTAGCAGTACCATAAAGGTAGCAAAAGATCCTTTTCACTGCATCCCAATGAGCAAGTCCTAGATTGCTTTGGTACCGACTGACCAAGCCTACTGCAAAGCTAATATCAAGACGTGTACATAATATAGCATACATCAAACTTTCCATAGCACTAGCATAAAAAATTCTGCTCATCTTTTCTCTCTCCTCATCCATTCTAAGGCACTAGTCAATACTCAAAGTACAACCCTTCTCTATTGGAGTATCTACGGGTCTTGAATAGTGCATTCGGATCGTTCCAAGATTTTCTGAATATAAGTTTTTTGAGACAAAATAAGAAACTTCTTAGCATGATTTCTTAGGATCCTCACTCCAAGCATAAAATTTGCCTCATCCATGTCATTCATCTCAAAGACAGAGGACAGTTATTCCTTAGTGGCATTAATTATCCTTATAAAACTCCCAGCTATTAGGATTCATCTATATCAATGCTAAAATTAGAATCTCATTGTATGTTTTCTTAATGTATACACAGTGGTCCTCCTCAATCATGGTTAAGCTAATCGATGTAATGGCTTCATGAAATTTGAAGTACCATTGTCTAGATGATTGCTTGAGACCATATATTGATCTTTTAAGGTGGCACACTTTTTCCTCCTTTTCTTTGACCACAAAGCTCAAAGGTTGATCCATATAGATCTTTTCATCCAGGCTTCCATTAAGAAATGTTGTCTTGACATCCATCTGATGTAGCTCCAAATCTAAATGAGGTACTATAGCTAGGATCAGGCTAATGAAGGCAAATCTCACTACAGAAGAAAATATCTTCTCATAGTCTACACCCTCCATCTAGGTATAGCTCTTCGTCATAAAATGGGCCTTGTACTTATCAATTGATCGATCAGCCTTGCGCTTTATCTTTAGGACCCACTTATTTTCTATAGATTTATGCCTATGCAGTAAGTCTACTAGGTGCCATACATATTCTTGTCCATAAACTCCATCTCATCTTCCATAGCAGCTAGCCATTCATTATGAACTGGTGAATCAAGTGCCTCATGAACAGAGACTGGCTCATCTAAATCCAATGGAGTATAGAGAAATACATTCCCTTTAATCTTAAAGTATCGTCGTGGAACTATTCCATGTGTACTTCTCTTTTACAGTAGATCTGGACTTTGAGAACAACTCCCTAAAGGTATATTAACTCTTATGGGTGAGCTCCCACTAGGCTCAGCCTGTGCACTCCCACTATCTGATGCGCCACTCCTACTGAGCCCAGCACTCCCACTATCTATGGCTGTTGGTCCAGATAGCAACCCAAGAGGGGGGATGAATTGGGTTTTTCAAAAATTAAACTCTTTTGAAAGATAACCCCCAGCGGAAATAAAAACTTAGATTCACAGATTTAAAACTAAACAACTATAAATAGAGAGTTGAAGATAAAGAGACAATCACGGCAAACACAATAGATTTTATAGTGGTTCGGTGTACCTACACCTACGTCCACTCCCAAGTACCTCTTGGGTCCACACTATAATCAAACTGATTACAGCAGAGTTGTTTTGCAAGCTCACAACTCAAACTTGTTGTTTTCCGGGTGCACAACGAACCCAGCTGGTTTTCAAGGCTCACCAGCACAAAACCTAAAACCACAAGCTAATGCTTGCACAAGGCTAACAGCCTCAACTGAATCAATCACCAGATTGACCCAGCAAACAGTATTGATTTTACAAAAAAATTGCTCCTTCAATGAGCAAATACAATAATGAAACAATAAATAGAGATTAGGAACCAAAGCCTGATTCGAAGATCTTGGTGGCTTCTTCCTTCTCTTCCTTTGAATGGATCTTCCTTTGATATGCTCTTGAGGTTCAGAAGATTGAAAAACTAGGGCTTCTTCCTTCTTTGAGATTTCTTCTAAGTAGAACAGCAAAGGCTTGGAATCTCTTTCTCTTCTTTGGGGAATGAGTATGATCTTTCCTTACAGGTTTTCCCTCTTTTCTTTTCTGATGGATCTCAAGGATTTTCTCTATTCTTTTCTTTTTGCCTCTTTCTTGTTTTTCTTCTTCTTTTTGGGATGCAATCACCCCTCTTCTTATAGATCCGATTAATCCACAAATAGTGAAAACTATCCGTTAGAAGCAAGTGAAAAAGGATTAGATCCATAAATAACAATAGCCGTTGGGATTAAAATTAAAGTTAAAGTTTAGAGTCGTTCTGACAGTTCTGGAGCGTGTCTGACATTCTGGAGTCGGCTCTGGCTTTTCTGGAGTCGGCTCTAACTCGAAATAATTTAATCCGCTCGATCTGGAGTCGTCTCTGACTTTTCTGGGGTCGACACAAAATTCTTCTGGAGTCGACTCTAACAGTCTGGGAGTCGACTCTAAGTCGTGGCCTGAAAATCCAACGTTCTGTTGTTTCTGATAGAGTCGGCTCTCACAGTCCCGGAGTCGACTCTAAGTCTGTGCCGTTTTTGGAGTCGGCTCTGCGATTCCATGTGTCGACTCTAATGTCTGCAATCTTACCTTGACATTAGATTCAAACCAGAACTTGATTTCCTTCTTGATTTTGATCATCAATTAGACTTATAATCTGAAAACTTAATCAAAATCATTAGTAACATCAAATGTTATACTCAAATAGTTTTGTTAATCATCAAAATCCTCAATTGGGTCAACAATGGCGATCCCTGAAATAGGTTGTAATGCCCCTTCCTCGCCAAAGATAGTATGAAGGTCTTCCTGTAACTCATATAGGGTTAGGTCATTCTTGATCTCACCAATGTTTGAGAATTCATTCTCTATAATTTTACATCTCTGGACTTCATAAATTTTACGTGATGTTCACCATACATCACGTAACCCTTAGATCTCTCAGGATAATTGATGAACACCTTTTTGCTGGCCTTAAGACCTAATTTTTCCAACCTATGGGAGGTGTTATGAATGTATCCTCCTGAACCCATGGGCGCAAATGATCTACATAAGGTCTCACATCATACCATAACTCATATGATGTGGAGAACACTGATTTACTGGGTATATGGTTAAGGATGTAGGCAGCAGTCAATAGGGCATCACCCTAGAAACTAATCGAGAGATTTTTCTGTGCCATCATTGACCTAACCATATCCAGTAAAGTCATGTTTTGATGCTCTGCAATACAATTTTATTGCGGTATTCCAGGAAGGGTGAGCTTTCTGCGTATTCCTCTCTCCTCAAAAAGCCTCTAAATTGATCAAATAAATATTTGCAACCTCTATTAGTCCGGAGAGACTTCAGAGTCTTCTCCTTTTGATTTTTCACCTTAGCTAAGTAGCGGCGAAAACAATCCAACACTTCATAGCGGTGGAAGATCAGGTACACATACTCAAATCATGAATAATCATTAATAAATGTAAGAAAATAAGATACACCATGGCATGCTCTGACACTTATGGGTCCATAGATGTCTGAGTGTACTATCTCTAAAGGCTGAGAGGCTTGGGAAGCCTTACCAAAAGGCTTTCTAAATGCCTTTTCAGCCAAACAAGACTCACACATATGAAGACTTATATTGCTGAGAGGGCCCAATAGCCCTTCTCTAGCCATCTGTGCCATCCTATCTTGGCCCACATGATCAAATCTGACATGCCATAGTGAAGAATCATCACATGCAGGAAAAGAAGCACAAGCATATGAAGAGTAAGAGTCAGATATTTCTGCATCAAGTCTAAAAATCCCATGAGATAAATAGCTACAAAAGGATAACACACTATCCAAATATACAGACATACGATCACCTGAAAAATAAAAGGTATAGCTAAAAGCTAACAGGGCAAGTACAGAGCATAGATTACACCAGCTTGTTAGGATATACAAAACATCATGTAGGAGCAATACATGTCCTTTTTGCAACATAATACGATATGCTCCTACACCTAACACTTGCTCATGCAGACCATTCTCAAGAAAAAATATATTGGGTGCCTGTAGAAATCTGATGAAAATCCATAAAATCAGCTCGATCTTGAACTATGTGTTTGTTCACTCCCATGTCTACAATCCAATCAGGGAGAGTATCAGCAATTAATGCATATGAACAAACATAGAGAGAGCTTATTGTGGAACACACCTGCTTTGGTTTTGTGTATTCACGAGCAAAGTGGCCTTTCATACCATAGTTGTAGCATTTGATCTTTGCCACATTCTTCTTGCCCTTTGGTTGGCTTTTCTTGGGCTTGGCTACCTTCTTTCCCTTAGAACTCTGTGAACCTTTCTTGTCATTGGATTTACTTCTCGTTCTACCTTTGGAACCCGAAGCTCTAGAGTGAGCCACATAGGCAGAGGAGTGAGAAGTCTCTATGCGCTCAACCTCCATCTCAAGATGATGATATATGTCCTTAAAAGTCTTGATGTGCTCACTATGAGTCATCAAGAGCTTCATCTGACTCCAGTAAGGGTCAAGCAGTGAACGAATCACTGCAAGGACCTTCTGTTCCTCAGGGAGATCAACCCCAGCTTCCCTCATATCCCTAATCATGCCGCTCATCATGTGGAGATGTTCAGACATTGAATGATTGGGATATTTGATATGTTGCATAAATTTTAGGTTCAAGGCCTGCAGCCTTGTTGCTAAGGTCTGCCCAAACCGAATCTTGAGCTGGTTCCACATATTCTGAATAGTTAGAAATTCCTTAAAATCTTCAATCAGGTCATTTTGCATATAGCTTAATATAGTAAAGCATGCACAACGATCCTTCTTTACCCATTTTTCATAGACTTCGTGATCCTGACGGTTCTGCATAGAGGTACCAAGTTCTGATAGTGTCATACTGTGTGTTAGGATTTTTAAGACTTCTTGCTCATTGAGTAGATATTAAATCTTTTGATGCCACATATTATAATTCTGTCCAACCAGTTTTTTACCTCTATCAAGACCAGCTACTCCTGATTGGGAGGCCATCACTACATTTAGTCAAGCAAAATATGGACATCATGTACATAATCAGTATATATCTCTATCTAAAAAAATAACCGCATTTTAAATGTTCCTACATATAAATGAGATCAAAATTTTGCTAAGCTCATAATCATCATTCATTTAATAAGATAGAACACTAAATCCAATAATTTTTCATAGAACATATCTATGTTATCCACAAAACCAATGTTGGAACAATTTTGTACTGCGAATATATGCTACAACAAGCATATATTTCATATTAACTAAAGACATAATTCAACATATATATTATTTATGCATCAAACATAAATAAACATTGCTCACAGAAAATACATAGCATTTAATATAAATAGCCCTCATGCACTAAGCATAAATAATTATGTCAATAGAAATAACAGGCAAAAACATGCATAAATCATATTTATACACTAAGCATAAATAATTATGCATCCAGAAAAATATTCATAGAAAAAATCAGATAGTATGGCAATATTAATATTCATGCACAGAGCATGAATAACTATGCCACATTAAGAAAACTTTCAAAAAAATTCTATGATATTCTATAAATTTTTTAATTTTTTACAATTTTCTATGATTTTTTTCTAATTTTTCTATAATTTTTTATGATGTTCTTGATTTTCTTTATTTTTTTAGATTTTTTGTAATTTTAAAATACTCAAAAAATTGAAAAATAAATTAAATTCCACGTGGCATCTGACGTCAGCTAACCCGACATGTGGATGACTACGCAGTCGCCACGTCAAACGAAAGTCTATGTCAGCATGCTGTGTCATAAAAGACACATGGATAGAGATATGGACCGCCACATCAGCGGGACCCATAGCGATGTAAGTTGACATGTCAGATGGTCTCGTGTTAGACGGCCATGTGGCAGACGACAGACGGCCACGTGTCTAGGCCCGCATGACGTAGCCTAACACATGGCTTACCATGTGGCTTCGTGTCAGCATAACATTTTAACCCCGAATTTTTTTGAATTATTCGAATTATGAAAAGATAAAATTGTCCCACATTAGTTTTTGAATTTATGGGTGTTGCCACCCATAAACTCTCGACAGTTACTGTTGCCACCGCATGCATAGCAGTGGGCTCCGATCGGAGAGAGGGGCCCGCCGACCATCGGGGAGGCTCCGGCAGCCCTGCGTCCTACGACTCATGGACAGCCGCTGCCACGAAATGGGGCTTCCCCGACCTTCCGGCGGCCGGGGAAGAAGAAGAGATGGCCTCTAGCGATCGGCGGAGGGGATGTCAGTCGCCGTTCGGGGTCCGATGGCCTCGAACGGCCGTCTTCAAATTTTTTTTTTAAGCTGCGGCACTTGTGGCCGCAATCGAGGGGCATGCTGCGGTGTGCGGCCGTTGCTGCCTACTCCTCCGCCTCTCTTCCCTCGTTGATCATCGCTCCAAGTGCGATGATGGCTGGTGAGGCTCTGATACCAATTGTTGGTATCTCTGTGTAGTCATGGAACAGGGGACTCACATGTTTCACGATGGCTCGACGGAAGCTTTGAAGATCGACAATTGGATCATTAGTCATCGGGGGCTACTAGAGTCCCCAATATGTCCACATCCTTGAGTTGCGATGCCGAAAAGAGAGAAGGTGGTGGGACGATGAAAAGTCAGAGGGAGCAAAGGGAGAGAGAAGAAGAAACAGAGGTCGTGTCGTGGCGTCATGGCTCGTTGAAGGGGTCAGCCTGGCAACAGGCCAACCAGGTTGTGTCGATGTCCTGGCATTGACCAGGTCAGCCAGGCAACACATATGAAATGGAAGCGAAAAGAACCACAATGACAACCCATTCCAGGAGCGGTTCGCAAAGCGTTGCCCTACTGCTTATTTTCAATTCATTAGAGGACAATGGCACGGCGGCGACGAAGGCGATCGTTGGTGCCAGCAGGGGGTAGCAGGATTAGGTATGTCACTCAGCCACCAGATTTGCAACATGATAGCGTGCGAGGGGAAGGAGCGGATGGAGTGGCACAAGAAGATGGGCCAGTAGCGGGGCCGGTTGACCCGGACCACGTTCGAGCAGTTCTATCCCCCAAGTCCAACGCATTTAAGCAGGCAAGCGTTCTGCTCGCCCTCTTCGCTGACAGCGATGGCTATTGCGTCGAAGAAAGATGGATGCCTCACTCTCAGGTGGCACACGCACCCACTCATCGCTACCTTTGCCTGATAATTCGTCGCCACCGGCGACGCTCTTTGTGCCACCCACTGACCTACAGACCGACTATATGTATCAAACTCAATCATCTGACAATGCTGCCTATTTTTCGCTAATTACCCAGGGTGAGGCTACGGTGGCATGGCTCTGTCACATAGGCATGCCACATAACTAGCAAACGAACAGCATGGAAGTTTTTTTTTTGACAACAAGGACTATAATGGGGCTATATATATATATATATATATATATATATATATATATATATATATATATATATATAGTTGAAAGACCAAAGTGGGACATGCCTCTAAGTATAAGGATTAAAAAAAATATATAATTCATCCTAATTATTATTATTTCGAACCAAAGTCTAACCACCAAGTGATTTATTTACTATGTTTATATTTTTCAAGAGGTTAAGCTTGACGATTTGTAGAAGGTTATACTACAACATGGAGTTTGATTATTAACTCTCTTTTGTCCCCCTTTGAGCAACAAATTTTTTTTAATACATTTTTTGTCCCCTTTGAGCAACAATTATTATTTTTTTCATGTTTTAATTACCAAAGCCCAACAAGAAGTTATTTTAATTGTTGGCAACTAGGTTTTATGCCACATTGCCCAATATACTAATCAGCTGTCTAACTGAAAGAGTGAATTTTAATTGAAGCTACAATTGGAACTATGTAAAAAGGAAGCTCATCAATTACCAACATGGCAGAGTGATCTAATCCAAGAGCAAGAAGTTTACGGCAAAAGGAACTGCACAACTGAAAAAAGGTTATTGCAACTTGGAAGTATCATAACCTTAGAGACAGCTGATAAGGTGCTTTAGATGTAGATCACCAAATTGTGGTGGTGTGTTTGCCATTATTAATTCTTAGAATATTTTTTTTCTAGAAACTTAAGACACTGTCTCGTCATAGACTGCCCAAATGGTATGGCAACGATGTTGGGCAGCCCAAATTTGATGGTTCATCCATGTTTCTAGATTCGAAAAAGTCTTTCTACATCATCTTCGTTGCATGATGGCTTGCACCTGATGCGATAATTCACTTACTTATGAACACATACCAAAAGATTCGCTTATGAGTTTTGCACTGCAGATATATGGGTTCATGCGTAAATAAATGATCGCATTCGGTGCAGACTATTCTGCACCGGAACCGGTGTAGAAAGTCTTTTCCTTTCAAACCCACCCTTTGCCTTTCTCCAAACCATCTTGGATTGGGCCCCTTTTTGTTTGATGTTGGGTTGTGGCCACAACCTCTCCAGGCCCGGCCAATGGTCGGGTGTAGTGAAAATGGACGTTGGAAGCCGTGTGAAAATTTTACCCAGCTGCAGAAGAAATTAATGCTGAGATTGTAGAGCGCTATAAAATATGTGAATATAGACCTAATGGAGCCATCGATTGTCAGGTCTGGCTATAGTTTCTTTCCATAATACGAGCAATCTGATCTCTTTCTTTTTTTTTTTTTTTTTTTTTTTTTTTTTTTTTTTTTTTTTTTTACAAACGGGCGATCACACTTGTCTAGTGCAAATCAGTCCAGAAACATCAAACAATAAAATCTGCTGCAACAAGCTAGGGCACTGAGAATCAGGACTCCAGACCCAGGGTCCAGAGTACTGAGCAACAAAGGAAGCCGTCCAATCCGCCGCCGAATTGGCTTCACGAAAGATATGGCGGATTTGGACAGAGGCGACCTCCCGAAGCATGGACCAAATCTCTCTGAGAACCGGGTTAGCTCCCATACCACTGTACTCATTCTTCATCCAAGATATAACAGTTATAGAATCACCCTCAACGATGATTCTAGCAGCGTGAAGAGTCCGAACAGCAAAAGAAATGCCCGCCCAAGCCGCATAAAGTTCCGCCATCGGGACAGAGAAGTCAATAGAGTCAAAACCTCCAGCCGCCCTCAAATCACCCGTATGGCCGCGAATGTGGCCGCGAATGATGAACGCCGATCCAGCTGCTCTACCACGAACGCTCCTGTCAAAGTTGATTTTGATAGCTCCTGGAGGAGGGGGTTCCCAAGAAATAAAAACCGTATGACGGTTCGCTGCCGAGGCAGCAGGGGAACCCCAGAGGCCAGAAGAATCAAAAGCATCTCCATGAGAAAATTGGGTGCATTCGGCAGACAGCGATCTGATCTTCCTCACAGTCTGATAAGTGGAGATGGGGTCATTAGAAAAGGTTAGCTGATTCCTAGACAGCCAAATCTGATAAGCCGTGATCACCCAGAGAACCTTCTTCTGCTGAGGGCCCCTCCGAATATCCTGAAAGAACACGGAACGAGGGGCGCCCCCTCCATCCTGCCCTCTAGTATAACCAATCAGATACCATATCTGTCTAGCTCTGTAGCAGAGAAAGATAGCATGATCAGAAGACTCTTCAACCCGTCTACATATAGGACAAAATGGCTGAATAGACATGCCCCTTCGAGATAGGGAGAGACATGTGGGGAGGCAATCCCATAAGAGCTTCCATAAGAATAACTGAGCCCTGGGGAGAATAGGAAGCTTCCATATCCAGGCCACATCTTCCATACCCTGAGACTGAGGCCTAAGCATCCGCATAAGATCCCTAGTGGGAGCCCTAGACAAACACGATCTCTGCCAAAGTCTAGAGTCACCAGAACGTCAAGGCATGATGGGCAGAGATCTAATCCTTCTAGACAGCTCATCCCCAAATACATCAGAAACCACAGAAACATTCCAACCAGGAGGATCAGAGGAGATCAAATCCTTAACCTTTAAACTAGATGGAGCTTCCACATCAAAGAAGGAGGGCCACCTAGATAGAGGGATCTCAGATATCCAAATATCCTGGAAGACATCAATTAACTGGCCATCGCCAATCATCCAGGAAATATTATCCCTTATCAACTGACCGTGTCTACAAATCTCCTTCCAGATGAAGGAGGACCCCTGAGCCGCCGTAATAGGCAAACTCGACACCCACTCGCCATACTTCGCACGCATTACGATGCTCCAAAGACAGTGAGGCTCTAATAGAAAGCGCGCAGCATGTCTGAAAATAAGAGCTTTTCTTCTAACAATCAAGGACTGAATACCCAGTCCCCCTTCCTGAATAGGCAAACAAACTCTGTCCCAAGATAAGAGATGAGTACCATGGCCTTCTTGCATAGAGGCCCATAGAAAATCTCTGAAGCTTCGCTCTAACCTCCTGAGACAAGTAATAGGAACAGCTGTATTCGACAGCAGATACATCGGGAGAGAGGAGAGCACCGATCGAATAATGATGATCCTGGCCATCATCGATAAACTAGTAACCTGCCATCCCTCGATACGTTGCCGAATCCGCCTTTCCAATTCAACAAAGTCAGCACAGCGGGGATATCTGCCAGTGATAGGAATTCCCAGATACATGAAGCGGTCTGTCTGAGTAGTAATACCAGACAGAGACATAATGACTTCTCTGATAGATCTAGAGGTCTTCGGACTAAAGCAAATAGAAGATTTGAGAAAATTGACCCTTTGTCCCGAAGCCTGACAATATTGATGCAGAATATGGTATAAGATAGCCGCATTATGAATGGTGGCCTGGCCCATAAGAATACAGTCATCTGCGAAGAGCAGATGAGAGATCGAAGGGCCCACAGAATCAGTCATAAAAGGGATAATCCGGCGATCCAAACTAGCCTGATGCAAACCACGAGAGAGATCGTCCACCGCCAAAATGAATAATAGAGGGGATAAAGGACAACCCTGTCTCAAACCTACTGAAGAGTGGAAATACTCTGTCGGCCTGCCATTAATGAGCAATGAAAAAGACGGCTTCAGAATGCAAGCCATGATCCAGTCAATGAACAGACCATCGAACCCAAACTCCTGAAGAGAGCGGTGCACAAAAACCCAGCACATTCTGTCATAGGCTCTCTCCATATCGAGCTTGACCGCCATAAGCCTTCTATTGGCAGGAGCTTTATAAAGATCATGCATAAATTCTTGAGCAATAAGGACATTATCAGATATAGACCTCCCTCTGATAAATGCCTCCTGTTCAATAGAGATGAGCCTAGGAATCACCATACGAAGACGGCCAGCTAATAGGCGAGCACAAATCTTGTATAAGGTAGTACACAAACTGATCGGCCGAAAATGTTGCGGAAGGGTAGCCGCCGATCGCTTGGGAATCAAGGAAATAAAGGTCCGATTCCACTCCAGAGGGATTTGCTTAGTTTGGAATACCATTTGCACAGCCTTAATCACCTCCGACCCCACAATATCCCAATAATGACGGTAGAAAAGAGGCGGAAATCCATCAGGGCCAGGGGCTTTATCCAATCTAAGCTCCCACAGGGCCGACCGGATATCCTCCGCAGAGATCGGACTAGCAAGCATAACATTATCCCGTATAGTAACCTTGGCAGTGTCTGCCACCCGAGTAACCGGCGTCCCAGCTCCAGAGGACTCAGTCCAGCGAGATTGAAAGAAGTGAAGAAGCTGCTCCTGAATAGAATGCAAATCCTCCACATGATGCCCCTCCTCATCAACAAGCCTCCGAATCCTGTTAGCGGCCCGCCGCCTCAGAGTAGCCTGATGGAAGAATCTGGTATTCCTATCCCCCTCCCGAAACCACTGAATCCTGGATCTCTGCCTCTAGAAAATCTCCTGCTGACGTAAGAGAGAATGGTGACGAGCAAGCAAGTCCCGAAGCAAAGAGAGATCCGAGTCCACCAAAAACTCATCCTGGTCCTCCTTCATCTGCAAAGCCGAAATATCAGCTTCAACCATATCGACTTGCCTATCCAAATCTCCAACCCCTTGTCTATTCCACAAAGAAAGACGACGACTAACCAACATAAGGCGCCGGGATAGACGGTAAATAGCATTGCCCCTGATAGGGAGGTGCCACACCTGGGATATAATAGACCGAGCAATAGAATGAAGTGTCCAAAACTGCTCAAATCTGAAAAGTCTCTGTCTATGCTGATCGGCCTCCGACGAGATCAAAATAGGACAGTGATCAGAACCAATTCTAGGAAGATGGGAAACAGTAACACCAGGAAACTTATGGAGCCAAGTAGCCATAGCCAAAGCTCTATCAAGTCTCTCCCAAACCCGAGCCGATCCTTGTCGGTTATTGCACCAAGTAAATTGGGTTCCCGAATGGCCCAGATCCAATAGACCAGAGGATCCAATAAAGGATCTAAATTCATTAACATCAGCAGAGGCCGAAAACCGTCTACCTCCACGCTTTTCCCCTGCTTCAGTGATGCAGTTAAAATCACCAGCAATAACAGAGGGAAGACCCTGAGCAAGAAGAGTTTGCAACTCCGACCACAGCACCCTTCTCTCTCTATGATCCGTACTAGCATAAACAGCTGAAAGAAGCCAGGGGTCACACGGTCCCTCCGAGATAACCAGGCTAATCTGCTGATTGCACTGATGGAAAGCATCGACCTTTACAGAGAGGCACGCCATATGGCCAGAATTCCCCCAGACAACCCTTCAGCCTCCATAGCATACGAGGTCCAGACACGGGAAATCTGTCTCCGGAAACGAGTCAGACTGTCACCAGATAACCTAGTTTCCAACAGAACACATATATCAAAGTGATATAACTGCACTAATCTATCAAAAGAGGATCGGAAGGAGGGCTTTCGAGCTCCTCGCACATTCCAGATTAGGATTTTCATTAACAACTAAGCTGACTCTAGGACCCCCCCTGGTCCTCGCCCATAGCATTATCAGGAATGCGCCCAATAGATAAGGTATCACCCTCCGGAGTCATTGAAGAACCAGGCGTCAGACCATCTGAGACGGAGAAAACCATAGTTGACTGGGTGAAACCTGAAGGAAGGCCCGACATCTGACCCGAAAGGATCTCCTGAGAGGACTCATCCGACATCTCCAGGCCGGGATTGGCACCCACCTTACCCCCTGCCTGGAATCCAGAGGTCATACTTAAACTGATAGCTGATCCTATCAATACCCCCGGTCTCTTTGTCATGTTGGCCTTGCCTTTACCCTTTCTTTTCTCAGATTTAGAGGAAGACCTTGGAACCAAACTTTCATTTGATCTGGGCCTTTTGAGGGGACCTGGGAAAGCATCCTGCCCAGCCAGAACCCCCCCCCCATCCGACCCGGATCCAATCGAGGAGAATGGATTCATAAGTTGAATTGGCTGAGAATGTTGAGAGATCACAGTGCACTGAGTCTCAGCCCCTTCAATTTCACTGCTGAATTAACCTTACCGGCACGCAAGACCTCCCCCGGCACGGTTACAGAAACAGATGAATTCATTTGACCGGCACGCAATCCCTCTCCCGGCACAGCTTCAGAATTTCTATCTACCTTTGACGACCCAGCCACAGCTAAATTCCCTTGACCAGGCAACCTCCTCCGCGCGACCTTCGCCGGCAAGCTCCAGCCCTCTGCATCCACCACACCACGACGCCGATCCACCTGAGAGTTCACTGGCGTCTGACCCTTGCCCGCTGCTCCCGTCGACGACCGAGAACCTGGCTTCCCACCCTTGCCTCTGAGCTCATCTGGACCAGCCCGGCGATGGCGAAGCACCGCGATCCAAGGTCCGAAAGCCGGCCTCTGATCTGAAGCCTCATCCACCGACCCAGCCGCCAGAGCACAGGGACCGCCCAAATGGATTGAGCCGCAGAAGGAGCAGATCCCCTCTAAGCATTCGTAAGCGAATTGCTGCCAGAAGGGACTGGAAGTCCCTTGAACGCGAGTGCCTGGACGAAGCGGTTGGCGAAGATCCAGCCGAATACAGACCCTGGCAAACCCTCCTCTGCTCTTTGCCAGGGTGGAAGCATCCACGCACACCAGTGAACCGGCTGGTTCGAGAATCATCCGAAGAAACTCAAGCTTCCAGAACTCCAGCGGAAGGGAAGGGAGACGAACCCAGACCAGTGCCGTTGAGATAGCGTCCTCCGCCGGGATGAAGTCGGGCTTCCAGGGAATCATGCCAATGACCTCACCATTGACGGTCCAGGGACGGCTAAGCAACAGCTCACCCTGCACTCCAACTCGACGGAACTCCCTGATCATCGCAGCCGCCGGAACCCATCGCTTGAACGACCTAGCAATAATGGCCGACGACTGCCAAGCCTCCCTCTCGGCCTCCAGGGCCTCCGCTGGCAGCCGAACAACTTCCGGAAAGGAGGATACCAAGCGATCCACCTCCTCAGGCGACGGCGACGGAGAGATCCACTCGAAGCCGGACGCCCTAGACTTACTCCCAGCAGCGCTGCCAACGGCAGCTTCATCGGCGACCATGAAGGACGCTCAATCCGCAGCGGCAGACACCCTCAGTAGGCACAGTCGGAGAAGACGACGATCCACCGAAGATCGGAGGAGAGAAGCCCCGATGCACGAATCTTAAAGACAGCCTTCAGCCGAAACCTTCTCTGGAGCACGAAAGCACCGTCAGCACAGTCAACCCGCAATCTGATCTCTTTAGTGGGACGTATTTAAAATGCCATTTATCCCTTGAGATTACATTTATTCCATTTGTTGACCAGCCCATGCCTTCCAAAGCTTGAGAGATTTTTTCGCTCAAATTCCCAGTGAAGCCCACACTGGCTCTTTAGCTCAATTGACCAAACCAGAACATTTTTCACTAACCAATTATGTGTGCTTTAAATGCATATTAACAAAAGAATGTGCACCATACCAATTTATTAGAGCTCCGTTCTCTTGTAGAAGTCATCTTTTTCTAAAAAATATAATTTTTAGAAAAAAAATCCAAAATAAAATGTTTGAGTCATATGTTCCTTAAAAAAAAAGTATGGGTTTTTCAAAACATTTATTTAGAAACATGTTTGATGAGAAAAATAAGTGCCTAATAAACTATTTTTACATTGAGCAGAAAGGTAAAAGATGTGCATTTGTAGTTGGAGAGAATATTTTTATTTTCTCATTCTAGCTTTGATCTCGGTTTTTAATTTTTATTTAAAAAACATATTTATTTATAAAATAAAATTATTTTTTATTTAAAAAATAAGAAAGATGAGAAGTGAAGGTGGTTGATTATGAAGTTATCATAGTGGGAAGCACAAGTATGACAGCAATATGAAGGTATAATGGTGGTGGTGATGATGATGATGAAAGTAGATGATTGAGATATATTGTTTGTGATAAAAGAGATAATGGTAGCAGTGGGTGGCGTAGGTATAGCAATAATGATAGTTGTAGTTGATAAAGGTCTATAGCGGTAATGGTAATAAGCAGTAAAGATGATGATGGTGGTAGTAGAGGATGGTAGGTATGGTAAAGATGGTGGTAATAAGTGGAGAAGAGGATGGCAATGGTGGATATATGATAGTGATGGTTATGGTACTAGCGATGGGTATGAAAGTGTAGTTGTGATGATAGTCATAGCAATGGTACTTATTAATGGTGGAGGCATGATAGTGGGTGGTCTAAGCGTAATGTCAATAGAGGTGAATGATAAATATATGATGGTGGTGATGATGATGCGTGGAGATAGCAATGACAATGGTAATAGATGGTCAAAGTATGATGTAATAGTGTGGTAAAGAGTAATAGGTACGGTGAATATATCGTAGTACTGATGGCAATGATGAGAGAAGATAGTAGAGGAGATAATGTAGGTAGTGGTTATCGTGGAGTTGGTATTAGATGGTGAAGTTTGGTGATAGTCGTGATCATCGTGGTAGTAACAGTGGCTGATAAAGGATGGTTGGTACCAAGGATAGTGTGGTGGAAAATACAGAAAAAATTATCCAAGAATGTCTTCTAGATTTGGTCGATAGTTTTTTAATATTTTATTTAAAAATATTAGGTTTAAATATAAAATTATTCTATTATTTTCCACAGAAAAATATTTTAAAAACTCTTCCAGTTTTCTAAGGAGCCCCCTTTCTCAATATATTTTACAATTTAGTTTTCTAAACATAACTATTTTTCTAGTTATACTCTTAAGATCTCAAATGAGAGAGTGGTTAATTTTCTTATTTTTTTTGCAATTATCTTTTTGAAACAATAATAATATAGTAATTATATATTAATTTACAGGTAGTATTAACTATTTTAGTTTCTTTATAATATTATATTTTATTATCTTATCCATTTTAGTTTATTATATTATTATGAATTTATTCTAAAATTGTATAATATTCATTATAATTTTTAGAATATGAAAGAACATATAAGAGTTTATAAAGTTCGAGGAGCGAAGATGCTTATTTATTTATTATTTATTATTATATTTCAATTGTACCAATGATTCAAGATATTACTGTGGCTGACTCGTGCTTCCAAAATAATCATTCGCTTTGCTCGCCACCAATTCGGAGCAGAAATAGACCTCCAACAAGCGAATCAAATTGAACACAGCAGAGTGACCAACAAAAACTTACAAGGCTTTACAAACGCATGGTATCCAACAATATATTATTATCAGACAGTTTTCACGATCACACGCACTTTATTCCAAAGCCAAAGTCTAGCTCGCAACACCACTCGAAGGACCACTGCTGACAGGCCGAACCTCTTCTGCCCACCGACCTCCAGCGAGATTCGGCCCTTCTTCAAGCAAGCGAGTCAGCGACGCGGAGTTTACCGCCATTCCTACAAATTAAGCTAGCTATCTATCGCAACTCCCAAGCACACGACGAAAGAAAATATTAGTAGGCATGGCCGCCACGCCGGCCTCCGAGTCTAGCGCCGGAAGCTCCTCGGCGTGCGTGGTGCCGCACCGTGCTCCTCTGTGAGCTTCACGAGGGTGTAGGTGGCAGCCCCGGAGATGGCCCCCAAAGTGGGTGCCACCAAATATATCCATATCTGCTTGTAGTTCCCGGCTGCCACCGCCGGCCCGAGCGTCCTCACCGGGTTCATCGATCCCCCGCTCAACGGCCTGCCCAAAATTGATCATGAATTAACTTCTTACAAAGCTATATATATCTCGTCTGGGTGCTCCGGCCATTTATGAAACAAAATTTCGATCGGGTGCACAACTTACCCGGCCACGAGGATGTTCAGCATAACCGTAGCCCCTACCGCTATTCCGGCCAGTTCTCCCACCTAATAAGCAAACGAAAAAGGGAGAGATTATATATATATAGAGGAAGTGAAAGGGAGTTGGCCGGATAGAGTAGCTAGGGAAATTAAATGGAACGATTGGGAGTTCTACCGCTCGAGTATCCGTAGCAACGGCAGTGACGACGAACAGGAGATTGAAGGTGATGCAGAACTCGATGAAGAACGCCTGGGCGGTGCTAACCGAAGGGACGGTGACGCCGCCGGAGAGGTAGGGATGGAAGATGCCCTTGAGTGCGTAGGAAGCGCAGATGGATGCCGAGACTTGGGCGGCTATGTATGCAGGGACCTGGGCCCAGGGGAAGTGGCGGAGGCACGCGAAGGCGATGGTGAGGGAGGGGTTGAGGTGGGCGCCGGAGATGTGCCCGGTGGAGAGGATGATGATCATGACTGCAAGGCCGGCGCATGCAGCGTTGCCGATGAGAGTCTCGGCTCCATTGTACTTTTGGTTCACGATGGGAGCCGCAGTGGCACCAAATATCAGAATGAAGGTGCCCACAAACTCTGCTCCAATCTGCCATTAATGTCATCAAATATTTTCACCAAGGATTAGTAGACTTGAAGAACTGGACGCTTCCTATAATTCAGTCATCCCCAAGTTGTAAAATTGGAAGAAAGTTTTGAAGGTAGCCAGCCATATATATATTCTCACTTATCCAACAACCTTTTCAATAATCTACAGACAGAACTAGAGATTACATAAATTGTTGATAATCAAATTACGGGCCGACCTAATTAATAATCATCTATTTCAAATCATTGGAAAGAGCTTCCTCCCATGTGGAGGAAAGGGGTGCAGTCAATAGAGTTTGGTGCGATTTGATTGCCAACCACATAATATAATCAATATAAAATTTGATGTAATTTGAAACATATAAAGAAATACAATAAAGTTTTGACCAGGGCATCTCGTTTCGTACAATGTGAGCACAAACTTGCTCAACAAATGAAGTTCGTATGACTTTCGAAAACGTTGCTTCATCTTCAGGAAGCAGGACATGGTCCACATGAGAAGAAAGGGTCCTATTTTGGCAGCTACCGAAAAGGTTTGAGTATACTTTGCTCCGACTCAAATCATCATCATTCGATACCTGCACTCTAGCCAATGGCCAAAAAAGATTTTTAAGTTCAATCAACTTGGTCCTTAATTGACAGGCTCTCAGCTATGATTCGAAGCTTGCAGAAATTTTCCCTGCAACATCGAATGCCTGTCCAAAGTCCAGCTTTGTGGCATGACTCCAAATTCACATCATGACTGATCTATATATTCTCCATATGTCTTCCTAGATCTAGAGTTTTGTTTTTTTTTTCATTAGAAAAACATCCAATGCTTATATATTAAAGAAAAGAGGCTAAGAAAGAAAACCATTTAGTGGTTATTAATTTGGATAAATAAATTTGTTCGGATTAAATGGTACCTGTCCAAATTTTAAAGCAGTACAAGTCATAAGATGTTCACTAAAGCTACCGCTTTAGACATGCTCAAATTGAACAAACCTTATCAGTTTAAAAGACTTCTATAGACTAAACCATTTTTCCTCCTAAAACCTGGACAGACCAGTCTGAAAATTCCCCTGTACATATTCCCCCAGAAAAAAGATAATTCCCCAGTACAGCTTTACCAAAGAACGAGGCCAGAGAACCACTCCTTAGAGCTCTTTCATGCCAGCACTTTCCACTTCAATGAACGATCCCTTGTCCGGTTATTATTTTTTGGACCAGATGCTGGATTCCTCAGAATGTGGTTTAGAGTATTCTCTTCCAACTTTTATCGATAAGAAAAGAACTCTGTCAACCTAAAAAGTGTTCTGTAAGATCTTTTTTGCTAGAGAAGTCTGATCTCCATTTCAAATACCAAAAAGTGAGTCCTTGGATCGGAAAAGCAACATATGTCAACATATTTCTATCTAGAATTTTAACCATCCCTCTTGCCAACCTGCCATCAATAGATGAAAAGCTAAGGGAAGTGTTTTCAGCAAGAGAGTGGAGGAAGAAATGAAAAGCAAAGGGAAGTATAGAATTGGACAAGTGATGACAGCAGAAGGATAAGATTAGGGAAGACAGCTTCCTTGATCAACAGAAAGTCAATGGCTTGGAAAAGTTATAAGCATCTTTTGGATTATAGTAAGTTGTGGAGGTGACATCATACTCTTAGGCTTCAAAAAAAAAAAAAATCAGAACGGAAGAGATCCAGAAATGTTTGGCATTATTAAACATCAGATGATCAGAGAGGGAAGTAAAGAAGGATGGATCGGTTAGCTGGGGGAAGAGCAGCGTACATAGAAGCGAGCGAAAACTGAACACCATTTAATAACTTATCCGCCGAAGCTTGCACGCGGCCCGCGGGGCGGCCAAGCCTAGCCAAAGCCCCCTTCGATCCGCACCATGCATGATTGGATGGCCATCACATATCTTATTCCAGACAGAATTTATAATACTCAAAAACAATTTTATATCAAATAAAATAAAATAAAAGTTATGAAATCAACTCAATAACAAATTAAATGAATCAAATTATCATCTTTCATCTTTATCAACATCATCTAATTAATAATTTTTTTATTCATCTTCAAAGTAAGTTGCATGGTAATTGAGATAGCTGTTGCTCCAACTATTGATCAATAATTCTCTCAGAAAAATATACCTAGCTCTCTCAAAAAATAAACCTGCTGAGGCGTTACAAGAGTGACCATCCCTTGTTTTTTACCTGTCTTCAGAATAAGAATTGAGATAGCTATTGCTTCAACTATTAACCAACAGCTCTCTCTCTCTCAAAAAAAAATTTAATTACTTAAGAACATCCCACGGCAGTGACTTCAAAAGAACCTACGGTTTCTACATTGTGCACTTAAAATATTCTAGCCTACGCTTAGATCAGTGACACATAATAGGACGAGGGAAATGTTATAGAGATGCTGTCTTGATTCAGCGACATGACTTAAAAAATTACGCCATTCCAGAGCCAGATGAGAGAGATGGGATGAAAGAAAAGCCAAAATTGATGATGGACATGTTCCAAATATTATGCCATCTAAATATGGACTTTCCGAGCCTACGGTACCGAGGTAGCTGTGCAGAGGAAACAGAGCGCTTCCACTGCGCTTTGCCGACGCACCACCGTTGATTTTGGTTTTCATGCGCACATGTAATATATTAATTTTATATCTAGCAATCCTTTGCTTCATAATACTTAATTTATTTTTGAAAGGTTTATATAGTTTAAATTTAACATATCTAAAAAGAAGCTAATACTACAATGAACTGAATGACGACCTCAGTCTCAATGCCTATCACTTTGATTTTAGATTATTTAGATTTTAGATCAGTGTACTCAAGCAAATACTATATTTTGATGCATAAGGATTGGTTTGTACTAAACTAATATGATCACCATTTTTACCATATATATATATATATATATATATATATATATATATATATATATATATATATATATATATAACTTTAGGATGTGAAACATTAACTTATAATAATTAGCACTACCGAGGTATGTAAATAATATTGTAACGCTTAGATGCGAGGAAGGCCGGGTGATAAAGATATTTGACAGCACGTGCGTACCTTGCGGGTGAGGGAGACGTCGGGCCTGGGGATCTCGGTGAAGCACGACTGAGGGGAAGCCCAGGAGTTCACCGGAAAGCATTTGTTGCACCGCGGCATGGAGTTCCGTTCGTAGGACAGCGAGTCAACTCGGACCGACGAGAAGAGTGACCCTCCCGGCGTGCCTGGCGTCGGTGGGGCCGACACGTTCGGTGTTCCGTTCTCCGTCTCCGTCATTATCAAAGCTACACCAAATAACTTTTTTTTCTCTCCTTTTTTCGATGAGTGGTATGTTTTTGGAGAAAAAAAAAAAAAAAACTTAAGGCGATGTGCTAAGAAGGGAAACTATTACATGATTTGGTGTTTTTTATAAAGGTATGGCTATAAGAATGGTAGAATTTTGGCCAGGATCGATTACAATAGAAGAGGACGCGCGTACTCCTTTTCAAAGATACATAAAGAACAAAGCTAGAAGATTTTTTTTTCTTTTTTTTTTCTAGGTGTGTTGATGGAAGAAAGGAGGCAAAAATTACATGATCTGAAGGTTTTTATAAATATGCGTTTAAGGAATAAGGAGAGAGAAGAGAGCCAGCTTAGCAAAGACTACAAACGACAGCTGCTTGTTCTACGGATAACAGTTTTCGGTGATAGAATGAGATTTCGTCAAGGAATGAGAGGAAAGATATCCAAGTTTTGGAAGCCAAGATCTCGAAATGGTAGGATTTAGAAGAACAAATGTTTAATTCGGGCATGGATCAAAATAAAACTAAGCATTCGGACGCTCTTGAGTCCTGCAGTTGAAGTAGAGAGAGAGAGAGAGAGAGAGAGAGAGGAGAAAGTTTGCGCGTGTGAGCGAGCAAGCGAGAGCGAGCGAGAGAGGGGTAGGGAAGAGAAGAGAGGAAGATGCGGTGAAGGCTGGTCGAGGGGAGGGCGTGAGGCTTTAAGGGGGGATGGCCGGGGTTGGACAGGGCTTTATTTATTTAATTAGAAAATAAATAATAAAGGACATGAATTTACAATTGTGTCCTCCGTTACAATTGAACTATAATTTTAGGAAGCCCGTAACGGCAGTTAGATTACCTTCCTCATATTCCAATCTCTTATTCTCTTATGAAAATTAAATTAATATTCTAATTGTTGCGTGCATGCCGTTTATAATAAAAAATTAGCCAGTTGAATTTTGATATAATGCAGTTGTTAAGCATTGTCCAAAGTAACACAATGCCTATTATGATAAGATTTACAATTTTACATTTAGTCCATCTCCATGTGATGGTTCAGAGTGTCCATATTTAACTCGTATGTGAGCATAATATTTATATGTTCAATATTGAGACTTGAATCTCTCTATATACAATATTCTGGATCATTAAATTATTTTTCATTGATGGTTTATTAAATTCTCTAATACTTGCAAGCTACTGAATCTTGCTGGTCACCAATTGGTTACTTATTGTTTACCTCTAATCAAAACATGCTCCTCTATTGAATTCTTTTTTTTTTTTTAAGTGATTTTTTTTTTCACAACATATATTAGGGATGTCGTCACCTAGATTCAAACCTGGGAATTCTCGCGTGTAGAGAGAGACCAAGCCCTAATAAATGGTGAGGAGAGCGGGTGTGAGATATTATAATTAAAAAAAAAATTATTGAACATAACCTGCAGTAGGATACATCATTAACGTCCACTACTAATTAAAATGCGTTAAACCGCAATCAATATAACATGCAGCAGGATGCTACAAGGCCTCGTAGGCTCGTACAATTCAACGTCACAGCTCAGGAACTCTCGTATCTTTCTGGAGCTCCCTCTTTTCTATTCATGGTTGACTAATAACAGAGATAACTCCAATAAATATTAGTATAGTTAGCTTCTCATTTCCAGCTGGCCACTCCTAAGATTAAGAGTGAGGTATCGGCAAACAACTGAAAAAAGCTTTAATATTGGAGACAAATCAAAGTCCACCTTCCTCTCTCTCTCTCTCTCTCTCTCTCTCTCTCTCTCTTCCATCCTTTGCACGCTCACCTCACGGGATATGCCCGTCTCTGGTAGACCACCCAACGATGTGCGGCCATGCTTTCTTGGGGCATCTTGGAACGCTTTTTTCTCCTTGTTTTGGACTGTTCATGGCTTTCCACTCTGTTCCCCTCTGGATAACAGGGGCACGGAGCATTCATTCTCTGCAGTAGCCAAGGGAGGATGAGGCGAATCAGCCCCCACCACCGGCTGCAACCAAACGTCTTCATCTTGTAGTATAAGTAATTATAAATTTATCAAACGATTTGCTCATCGGCGTGCCGACCATAAGGCTTCTCGTACAGCAGAGGATCGTATTTTATTCTACTCTGCACCTTTTGTCTTTTCTTTCTCTCTTTTCTAACTCTCAATTATTTTGGCTTCGGTTCTTATTGATGATGTTTGAAGCATTAGCAGTGGCATCATGTACTTCATTAATATGTAATATAAGTCGAGCTTGCATTCCCTTTAGACACAAACGGAAAATAATTCAAAATTCCCTTGCCATGACATGCTTGAGAAGGCACCCTTTATGCGTTGGCTCGCCACCTACTTCTACTCTTTGACTTCTCCGGAGGTGTGCTCGATTGCTTCTCCTAACCATACAATGTGCAGAGTTCGCTTGGTGATTTGGTTCTTTTTTGCCATCATGTAAACTCCTTAAACGTTGGATTTGCTCTAAAGCCCTTCCATTCACCCAGTGTATTGCCGGCATTTTCACTATATATCTCTCTCTGATTAACTATATATATTCATATCAAGCTTAATCTTATATAAAAAAATTAATCGAAAACTATAATTTAGATCCTTAATTTGTCCTATAAAGTAACTAAAGCTTGTTTGGATTAGCTATTAGTTCAATTGATGGCCAAGAGCTATCAATAGCATCCTACCTCCTCCAATGCACTTCATGTAGCACTATGAGTCTTACTCCGAATGCACATGGTGATTTGCTTAACCTAATGGCAAGAATCTAATACCTCTATGATTAATTTTACTTAGCTTTTTGAACTTAGATTACTTGTCCTTGTAAACTTTTATATATATATATAATTGATTTCATAATTATTGTTTAATTTATATTTTACTATTATCATATTAAAAAGTATTAAAGTTAATAAAAAAGAAATCACGTGACTGTCACATGTTCACTAAAAAATGCATTAATAGATACCAATAACAACTATAAAACAACATATGTTCATTTAATTAAAGCAGATTTAATCAAAATTTGTTTAGAATTACTTAAAAGTGATCACATGTTAGTCACGTGGTAATTTTTTCATTAATTTTAATATTTTTAATAATGATATAAAGTGTAAATTAAATTATAATTAGAGGGTCAATTATATTTTTTTTTTTAATTTAGGAGAGGGAGTATAAAAGGCTCATAATCCAAGAGGGCTAAGTGGAATTAATTTCTATATTTTTCATCCAAAGCACTTCATCTAGCATGGTCTTGGTGCCAAATGTTGACTTCTACACAAAATGCATGTGATTAGCTTAAACTAATAACAAAAATCTAAGACCGCTTCCATTCGCTTGATTATTTTTCTAGTCTCGATGACATGTTTACCTCAGTCTTTCCTTCGCTTGCTACTCTGTACTTTTACCCGGAACATTTGAAGTAGAACAATGTTAAGAGACAAGATGCTGTACCTTCAAGCTCCTAGATTCTGATCTTTAATGCTGACACATGCCTGGTCTAAAAAAAGCCATACACTGAATAAAGTCTCTCTTAATCAAGGTGCCCGTAATTAACTTAAACCTGATCACAATGTAATCACGATGATAAGAGCATCTTTACTTGACTCTTTCCTCGTCTCACCATCTAATACTTCTAACTGGAGGACTTGAAATCGAACAACCTTATTGCCCGGCGGTTGAAGACTACAAGTTATTTTTGTTGATCATTTCGTTTTATTGGACCAGCCTAACACTTGCCTCCCCTACTTCAGTAGTGGATTACTAGCATTATCATAAATACCTCAGCTATAATTGCTTCAGCAATGAAACAGATCTATTGAGTTGCTTAGAATTGGATAGCAGAGAGCATGACAAGGCAAAGCTACTCACTGGGGCTTATAGAAAGCCAAAGGAGGACAAACCACCAATGTGACTCAAGATGGGTCTTTCCTCTCTATCGTTTTCTTTCTAGAGCATTCCTGTCGCCATTGTTCCAGTGCCACTCCACTCCAGCCTTGGTTGGAGAACAGGCCACCCCACTACACAAAGGAACCCCCTTCTATAGAAGTCAAAGCATATCTTTGTGGCATAGAAGGCCACGGTAGAAGAAAAGGAACGGTGAGGAAGAACAGAAAGCTTGAGCGTCTCTGAAAGTCCCATGAAACCTTTCTTCTAATCAACTTAGGGACAACATCTTGTGGTGGTCTTTTCTCTGCGTTTCAATGATGAAGCTATGCACAGCGCCAGGCCTACCACTATCCCTTAACAGGGTTTCGGCATTTCAATTCAACGCCTCTACTTTTGAGGAACCCCAGCGGGCACGTCAGTCACAAGCCAAAAGCCATGGCACCCCAATTACAAGCCACCAGATCTCTTGTTAAGTTATTCTTTTGTGAGAATCTTCTAATTAAATTCCGTAATGATGCTCTTCAGCCATATAAGAAATCAAGGTTTCATTCCACGATCCATGGGAAGAGAGCATTGTAGATCATGAGAGATTACGCCACCTTTTTTCTATGAATAATTTTTCTCAAGTACCTACCTTCCTTTGTTTTCTAGAGTATAAATGATTTTGCATGACTTAACCGATGTCTGGCCCTTGAGGTGATAATTGGTATTAAAGGTTTAGCTCCTACTGGTTTTTTAATTTTCAATCCCTTCTACAAAGTAATACATTCAGGTGGAAGTTAACTATGTTAAAATAAAAAAAAAAAACTATAAGTTATGTGACTTGTCCAGGAGAACGAGGGCTGGACGCCAAGTTACCCTAAAAGAGTATTCAGTATGGGATCTTTTTGCATATTGATGACCAATCCTACTGTTATAATAGTCTACTAACTTGCAAATTTGCCACTCGAATTAATGAATGACATGATCATTTGTTTCCTAATTTAATGACAAATAGGATTCATTAAGGGGAAGCAACAAAAGGACGGTACAAGATTCGATCTTGGCCCTCTCTAAACGTATGGTCCTAACAGAAATTTTGGGAACAAAGAACAATGAAGGGAACATAATTTACAATTCCCCCGATGTTAAGAGCAAACTCAATGGCATATTTTATGAAGGTTGCACAAGAACATAGTAAGTTCCAAAAAGGATAAGAAAATTAGAATTTGGTTGCCTTTGTTCCATATCCTTCCATGACCCGGTTCATTGAGTCATTTGCCTTTGGAAAGATCTGGGAGCAGAGAAGACGGAAAAATGGAACCTTACAAGACCCCATACTGTATATCAAAAGCAATTCAGATAACCAGTATGAACTTTGAGCTGGTCGCGTGCAATCGGAGGAAAGGCACCTTGTTTGTAACAAAGAAGTTGATGACGCCCGATCACATTTGTTGAGCGCCGGGAAGACTGATCTGGTCGCCGATGAGATTCCCATCCAGTCGGACAACCTGCAAGAAGTCCCAGACCGGAGGGGTTCTTCGATGGGGACCCTCCGACGCCCAAGTCAGCGATCGAGATCACAGCTGAGGAAGAGCTCGAGAGAGCTCCTTTGGGATGGAGAAAACTCTGAGATGGAGTTTTTTCCCGATAATCGAATGAGAGAGTGATTATTTGTGCATACCTGAATCTCTTGCAGACTTACTCTTTTATAGGCAGTTGGGACCTGCATGGGGATTAGCTGCGTGACATTCCGCAAAGGGGAGATATCCGCGGGACACGTGGGGGTTACGTAAATTTAGGACTGATTGGTGGTCATGTCCCCATCGAAGAGGGAAGTCGGCAATTGGTGGGCCAAGTCCCATCAATAGGCGAAGTCAGCCGGTAGGTGGGCCTGGTCCTATCGACAGCATAGTCAGGGGTAGATGGGCCTGGTTGCGTCAGACTACGCTGGTCGAAGGGGTGATGGTTCTGGCAGACGTGGGACCAACCTAGAGAGGTCGGGGCCGCCTCGGCTACCTTGGAGACACCGGGGCGAACGGGGCCGACCTGAGGAGGTTGGCGCCGCCTCGGCTAACCTGAAGACGCCGGGGCGGACGGGTCGACCTGAGGAGGTCGGGGCCGCCTCAGCTACCTTGGAGATGCCGGGGCGGACGGGGCCGGCTTGAGGAGGTCGAGGCCGCCTTAGCTACCTTGGAGACTCCGGGGCGGACGGGGCCGACCTGAGGAGGTCGGGGCCGCCTCGGCTACCTGGGAGACGCCAGGGCGGATGGGGCCAGCTTGAGGAGGTCGGGGCTGCCTCGGCTAACTTGGAGACGACGGACGGATGAGGCCGACCTAAGGAGGTCGGGGCTGCCTCGGCTACCTTCGAGACGCCGGGGCGGACGGGGCTGACCTGAGGAGGTCGGGGCCGCCTCGGCTATCTTAGAGACGCCGGGGCGGACGGGGCCGATCTGAGGAGGTCGGGGCCGCCTCGGCTGATTTGGAGACGCCGAGGCCGATGGGATGTGTTTGTGCCACGTGGCTGATTTTGCCATAATTACTCTTGTGGCTTTATTAGCTACATCATTAGCCACATCATATGCCCCCCCGCTCCTGAGCACGAAGGGCCACGCGTCAGCTGTCCTTTGGGCGAAAGGGGCGCGAAAATTCAAAAATTGATGACCAGTTACGGGCGCCTTCAATGGTTCGGTGAATCGGTGCGCCTTCCCAAGGTGATGTCGCTTCAAAAATCTTTCGTAATCATGCGGTAGGTAGGCGCTGACGTCGGCTCCGGTTGTTTTGAGGAGGTGCCTCTCGGAGGATGGGAAAAGGTAAGCGCCATTATTGCCTCCCCGCCTTTCAAGCATCGTCATTGGCCGGGGATCCCGCTCCTTGGCGGAACCGAGGCAGCATGCCTCAAGCGCGAGCGAAACGGCCGGTGCTTGAGAACCCGATGCAATAGGCGAAGGCCATGCGGTGAATTCTTGGGCGATGTGATTTGAAATTGGGGTATAAAAGGCGCTTCATGGGCTCGGGGGAGAGTTTTACATCGCAACTGCTCCCTGCTTTCTTCTTCTTAAGCTTCCTTGCAAACCGAGACCTCCAGCCTTCATCTTCTTACCAATTTTTAGGTCAGTCCCCGTTTTTTCACCCTTCACCTTTGACCCATGGACCGTAGGACCATTAGGGAGGGTAAGAGGCCTATGGTAGAGTCGTCCCCTTCTCCTGGTGAGGACCACACCTCAGCTGTCAGCCAAATACCCCAGCCATTAGGTGGGATCACGATCCGTGGCCGGCCGGGGCGAGTGACCAACCCTGGTGAGAGGAGTTCTCATTTCTTCCCGTCGCCCGGCATCTCCTCCGGCAGCTAGCCTCGACTCGGCGGGGCCGGGGGGATTGCTTCCACTATGACCCTGAAGAGGTAGAGTCCCTTAGGGTCATGTATAGAGTTCCTGATTTTATCCGTCTGTCCATGCCGGTACCTGAAGACATAGTGACCTCCATCCTTCCGGGTCGGGTCGCTCTGTACGAAGAGTTCTTTCGGTGCGGACTGCGGCTTCCTTTCCACCCCTTTTTCCTAAATCTTTTGAATAGATATAGGTTAGTACCGGTGCAGTTAACTTTGAACTCGATTCGGATCTTCTGCCTTCATCATCCTTTGTCATTTCCAAGGTTCCACGGCCAGTCTGTCTCTATTCCGAGCTTTCTATAAGTTCCACCGCCAGGGCGAGGGAGCCTGGTGGATTTTTACTGCTAGGCCGGGTAGGGCCCTTCCTTTAGGTCATCCATCCAAAATCAAGGGGTAGAAATCTCGATTCCTTTCGCCCATATGGAGGGAGTAAGGACCAATTGGGGGGAACCGGACGTTAGCTCCAACGAGAATTCGACTGTGAGCGATAAGGTCAGGGAACTCTTTCGCCACTTCTCGTCCTCCCAGATTCCTTACTACAAGGATCTCCTGTCCAAGAAGAACTTGTATGAGGCCGAGCTGGCCCCGGTAGTCGGTGAGCACAGAAACCCATCCTTCTCGCCCTCGGCTGGGCATTGCCTTTGTCATTCGCTGCCCCACCCCCTCCCTTTTCTTCTCTTTCTCTCTTTTTTTTTTGACTGATGTGTGTTTTCTGTGCAGCAATGAGAATCCATGCGGAGAAATTCGAGACCCTCGCATGCCAGAAGAGACTGGCGGCCGGCGGGTAGGCGAGGCCGACCAAGAGGGCACGGAGAGGGGCCCGTGTCGAGCCGGCCGAGATCTCAGAAAACCCCGCAGCCCAGGCACCTACGGAAAAGCGGTTAGGGAGGTACCGGCTTAAGGAGCGGTCCCCAGGCCAGTCGGGGCCGAGACGGAAGAGGGGGAGATCCCGGCCACCACCGAGGCTGTCGTGGTGGTTTAGATCCATAGGAGGAAGTCCTTGCCGCCGCCGATTTAGTCGAGGCGGGGCAGGTTGCAGTTGCCAGAAGCCCTCCGGCTCCCGCCAAGTCGGAGACAGAGAAGGCGCCCCCTCAGCCGGAGAGGGGGTGGTTACCGTCAGAAGTTCCAACGCCGGGCGAGGCAGCCCCACGAGCATAGAGCCGAGCTGGGGAACTTATCCCGGTGATCCATGCATCGCCCAGATCGGTGGCCAGTTGATGAGGCGCTGGGGGGGGGGGCCAGCACGGCCGGCACCTAGGCTTTCACCATGGAGGATGCGACGCGGCCGCCATCCTCCTATCAAGGGCACGGATGTTGGCGACCAATGAGGAAATGGGGCGATAGTCGCATGCTGCCGTCCTGGACATGGTGATGGTAAACGTACTCCAGGTAATCCTTCGAACATAACCTCCTTTTTGACATACCTTGGTCGATATGTGGCTGACAAATTTCTCTGGTACAGCTGGCCAATGGGGTCTTTGCCCTTCGTGGGGCGGTGACCCATACAGGAGAGGCGCTAGCACGCACCCTTGGGCAGGCCGACAAGTATAAAGAGCAGAGCCGGGCGCTGTTCGAGAAGCTTGCTCGGCAGCAGGAGGAGGCCCAGGCCCGGGAGGAGGACCTGAGCGGCCGGGCGAGGAAGCGGAGTGCCGGGCCGAAGTTGAGAGCAACCGAGCCTCCGCGGCCGAGACTAAGATGGCGCTGACATCAGCCAGGCTAGAGTCAGCCAGCAAAAGGATTGAGGAGCTGACCCGCCAGCTCCAACAGCCGGAGAACCGGGTCAAAACGGCAATGGACGAAATCCAGGTTGTGATGGAAAGGGCCGCTGCGACTGAGAGAGCGGCGGTCAATGCGTGCCATGAGCGGGCCAGGGCGGTGGCCCATGCTCATGAGGCTAGTACCCATGCTGAGGAGGCAGAAAGCAGGGCCTGGAAAGCTGAGGCGTGTGCCAGGGAGGCTGAGACTGGGGCCGAGGCATGAATCCGCGAGGCCGGGCCAGGGCGGAGGCGCAGATTCGAGAGGCCAAAGCTAAAGTGACTAACGCCATCACCGGTTTTAAGGCCTCGGCGGGATTTGAGTAGGAGGTCATTGAGGCCACTTTTGATGCCTATGTGAAGGGCTTTGAACTTTGCAAGGCAAAAGTGTCCGCGGCCCTCAATATCAACAGCTTCGATCTTGAGAAGATCCAGCCCGGGGATCTTGGCGAAGAACCAGGGGAGGAGGAAGAGGACTGGGAGGAGCCGGGCCGAGCGAGCCCTGAAACAGCCTTGCATTTTTGTTTTCTGCAACTTTGTATTTTTTCCTTTCTTTTGTAACTGACCCTAGGTCAGATTTTGTAATCATTCTAAGATACTTAATGAAAAGGAGTCATTTTGCAAATGTCTTGTTTCTCTTCTTGTGAGCATCATGTATGTCGGAGGCACCGTGGGGATCCCTGGACTTTGGCATGAGGGTAACCAATAGGTTTGTAGAAACTCGCGTCGCTGGATAGGCTCATAATTAGCTGGGTAACACGGCACCGGCTACGGCCGTTTGGGAACGCCTTTAGAGTTCTCCCATGAATTTAGAGAGTCCTGACTGAGGCAGTCTACTCACAGTTAGAAAGATATTTCCTTTAGACTGCCTTCCGCACCTTATCCACTTTCTTGACAATAACTTGAATGGGTCGACAAAAATCCGGGCCGCCGACTAAGCTTTGAATCGTCTAGTCCCCGACCAGCTAAGTAAATCAATCAATCGCTGGCCGTGGGGGAGAACCCGAGTAGTTCTTGAATGGCTTTTGAGAGTATCCTAGGAATTTGTGTATGAACTTAGCGAAATAGCTTGAACGGGCACTAGGCTGTAAGATTCAAGGAGGGGTCTTTGGAGCCAGCTCCGAAGGCTATTTGGCGGGCGAAGTCCATTGGGGACGGCGCAAAACCAAGCAACATCATTTTAGTCATGGCGTCGACGAGCTCTGTCCTTGAACTGTCTTGGGACTCGCGCACCAAAGCCAAGGCCGAGAGGGAGAGCCAAGGCGAGACCGACCAGGATGAGGTCGAGGCAAACGCCCAAGGCCGATGCCGGGGCGGAAGCGGGTGCCCATCAACCAATTAGCCCTTGGCCACTGAGGTAGACTTAGAGTTGCTGGGGCAAAGTTGTGGTCATCAGAAGCCTTCTAAACCCTGAAGGACGACCTGAGAATTATGAGTCATCGGGTTCCTTTTGAACCGTCTCGGGGGTTTAGGAACCGCTACGAGGGGTGACTCGACCGGTTATGGAGCCTCTAGGGACTTGAACGACTCAGGGGCACTGCCGTGCTGGGGCCGAGTGGTGTCCCTTGGGCCACGATGCCGGAGAGGTCCTTTGAACCACCTCAGGGTTTAGGAACTGCTGCGAGGGGTGACTCAACCGATTACGGAGCCTCCAGGGACTTGAACGACTCGGGAGCACTGTCGTGCCAGGGCTGAGTGGTGTCCCTTGGGCCACGATGCCAGCGAGTCCTTTTGAACCACCTCGATGGTTTAGGAACCGCTGCGAGGGATGACTCGACCGGTTATGGAGCCTCCAGGGACTTGAACGACTCGGGGGTACCGCCGTGCTAGGGCCAAGTGGTGTCCCTTGGGCCGAGATGCCGGTGAGGTCCTTTTGAACCGCCTCGGAGGTTTAGGAACCGCTACGAAGGGCGACTCGACCGATTATGGAGCTTTCAGGGACTTGAACGACTCGGGGCACCGCCATGCCGGGGCCGAGTGGTGTCCCTTGGGCCACAATACCAACGAGGTCCTTTTGAACTGCCTCGGAGGTTTAGGAACTGCTGCGAGGGGCGACTCGACCGGTTACAGAGCCTCTAGGGACTTGAACGACTCGGGGGCATCGCCGTGCCGGGGCCGAGTGGTGTCCCTTAGACCGTGATGCGGTGAGGTCCTTTTGAACCACCTTGGGGGTTTAGGAACCGCTGTGAGGGGCAACTCGACCGGTTACGAAGCCTCCAGGGACTTGAACGACTCGGGGGCACCGCCGTGCGGGGCCGAGTGGTGTCCCTTGGGCCGCGATGCCGGCGAGGTCCTTTTGAACCGCCTTGGGGGTTTAGGAACCGCTGCAAGGGCGACTGACCAGTTACGGAGCCTCCAGGGACTTGAACGACTCGGGGGCACCGTCGTGCCGGGGCCGAGTGGTATCCCTTGGGCTGCAATGCCGGCGAGGTCCTTTCTCAAGATCTAGTCCTCGGAGACAAGGAAGAAACGGCTTCGGTGATGAAGAGATCCTTTATTGCTCATAGCATAAAGAGATATATTATTGATAATATCGTCGGAGGTTGTCCGCATTCCAGGTGCGGGGATAGGTCGGCCGCTGACTCTTCAATTTGGTACGCTCCTTGGCGGAGCGCCTCGGTGATACAGTAAGGTCCCTCCCAATTGGCGGACAGCTTGCCCCCCTCCATCGGCTTGGATACCTCAGCCTTTCTCAAAACTAGATCTCCAAGACGAAATACTTTGGATGGACCCGGCATTATAATACTTGGCTACTCGTTGGCGAAAAGCTGCCATACGTAATCGTGCCTGATCATGTGCTTCATCGATGAAGTCGAGGTTAGCTCTTAGCTGGGCAGAGTTGTCTTCCTCATTGTAGGACTCCACGCGCGGGCTTGGCAATCCGATTTCCACGGGAATGACCGCTTCGGACCCGAAGGCTAGACTAAAGAGGGTTTTGCCTATCGGAGCCCTTGGGGTCGTGTGGTAGACCCATAGTATGCTAGGAAGTTCCTCCACCCATCGACATTTGGATCCGTTCAGCCGAGTTCTGAGCCCCTGAGGAAGGTGCGGTTCATAACCTCGGCCTCCCCATTGGTCTGTGGGTGGCCGACGGAGGTGAATCGATGGTGAATGCCCAGTTCGTCGCAGAAAGTCTTGAATGTGGTGTTGTTGAAATGGCGGCCGTTATCGGTGATGAGAGTGTAGGATAGCCGAAGCGGTATATGATCGACTTCCAAAAGAAGGCTTTAACTTTGTTCTCAGTGATCTTGGCCAGTGCCTCAACCTCAACCCATTTGGTGAAGTAGTCGATAGCGACAATCAGGAACCTCCGTTGTCCTGAAGCCGAGGAAAATGGTCCAAGGATGTCCATCCCCCATTGGGCGAAGGGCCATGGAGCCGAGAGTGGATTCAAAGGGATAGAGGGTCGGTGCTGGATATGCGCATGGCGCTGACAGCCATCACACTTCTGGACCAACTTGGCAGCATCATCCCTTATGGTAAGCCAGAAATACCCTTGACAGAGGGCCTTTTGGACCAAGGACCTGCCCCCCAGGTGATTCCCACAGACGCCTTTATGAATTTCTCTAAGGATGTAATCGGCGTCGGCAGGTCCTACACACTTGAGCAGGGGGTAAAAAAAAGATCTCTGGTACAGGCGTCCGTCCAGGAGGGTGAATTTGGAGGCTCTCCATTTGAGTAGCTTAGCTTCATCACGATTGTTGGGAAGAGTGTCGTTCGTGAGGTACCGAATGTAGGGATCCATCTAGGTTGGCTCCAGGGTCAGTGGGAGGACCTCTTCTTTATCTTCTATGCTGGGCCTTTCCAGGTGCTCGATGTAGGCTTCCCTCGTAAAGCCATCGGCAGAAGTGGCCAGCCGGGAGAGGGTGTCGGCCTTGGCGTTCTCACTTCGAGGGATATAGCTGATGCTGAAATAAGTTAGTGGAGAGACCAGGGACCGAACCTTACCCAAGTACTGGGCCATGGTGGGTCACGCGCCTCATACTCTCCGTTGATTTGCCTGGAGATGAGTTGCAAGTCAGTAAAAGCTCTGAGGCATTGTACTCCAAACTCATGAGCGAGCCTTAGCCCTACTAGCAGGGCCTCATACTCGACCTGATTATTAGTGGATTTGAATAGGAACCGGAGGGTACACTCCACCGTCTCTCCATCTGGGCCCGCAGAATGAGGCCGGCGCCGCTTCCTTGGGAGATCGAGGCACCGTCCACGTGAAGGATCCAAGACTCCCCACCGTTATCTAGCTTAGCAATGGGCCGCTCCACGGGAGCCTCTTCGGTTGGCTCCTCTGCCCAAGTGCATTCAACTAAAAAGTCGGCCAGGCCCTGGAACTTCAGGGCAGGCCGAGCTTGAAAGGAGAGATCGAACTTTTCCAACTTGATGGCCCACTTAGCTAGTCGGCCTAAGGTGTCTGGTCAAGCCAGGATGGCTCGGAAAGGTTGGTCCATGAGCACCACGATAGGATGGGCCTGGAAATACGGGCGGAGGCGCCGAGCAGAGACGATCAGGCAAAGATGATATTTCTATCTTTGAGTATCTGACTTCTGCATCGTGAAGCATCTTGCTCACATAGTACACAGGTTTCTGAATCCCATCGCCATCAAGGCGCACCAGAACAGAGCTAACAGCCTTCGGGGAGGCGGCTAGGTAGAGGAAAAGGATCTCTCCGTCCTTTGGCTTCGACAAGAGTGGCGGGGAGGACAGGAACGCCTTCAAGCCATCAAAAGCCCTTTGACAATCGTCCGTCCACTCGAAGTTGTTCACCTTCCGCAGGGCTTTGAAGAAGGGCAAGCATCACTCGACCAACTTGGAGAGGAAATGGCTTAGGGCCGCCACCCTCCCCATAGCCGCGGCACCTCCTTCTTGCTAGATGGTGGCCTCATATCGAGGATGGCGCTGATCTTCTCGGGGTTCGCCTCAATCCCTCGCTGGGTTACCATGAAGCCTAAGAACTTGCCCGTCGTAACACCGAAGGCACATTTTTTAGGATTCAGCTTAACTTGGAAATAGCGAGGCTTGTTGAAGGTTTCCTCTAGGCCGGAGACGTGGTCAAAAGCACGGGTACTTTTGGTCAACATATCGTCCATGTAAACCTCCATGTTCCGACCTAGTTGATCCTGGAAGACTTTGTTCATCAACCTTTGGTAGGTTGCCCCTGCATACTTAAGGCCGAAGGGCATTACCTTATAGAAGTAAATGCCTTTCTCCGTCACGAAGGATGTGTGCTCCTCGTCGGCAGGGTCCATCTTTATTTGGTTATACCCGGAGAAGGCATCCATGAAGCTGAGAAGCTTATGGTCGGAGGTGGAGTCCACCAGTTGGTCGATCCGGGTAGAGGAAAACTATCCTTCGAGCACGCCTTGTTCAAGTCAGTAAAGTCAATGCAATCCTCCAACTCTCATTCGCCTTTCGCACCATGACCACATTAGCAAGCCAAGTGGGGTAATGAGCCTCCCGGATATGACCGGCGCTAAGTAGCTTGTTAACTTCTTCGTCGATGGCCTTTTTTCGTTCAGGAGCAAAGCTTCTCTTCCTTTGGCGGACCGAATGACACTTTGGGTCAATATTGAGCTTATGGGTGATCACCTCCGGAGGGATGCCAGGCATGTCGGATGCCGACCAGGGAAATATATCCAAGTTGGCCCACAGAAAAGCCAGGAGACAGTCGCGATCCTCTGGAGGGAGGAGCCCGCCGATGCGCACAGTTCTTGTTGGGTCATCTCCAAGGGGGAAAGTTAGGAATCGTTCGGCCAGCTCTCCTCCTTTGTTGGACTCTCTGAGGTCGGGCACTTCCGAGGCCGACTCGGCCTTCTGAGGGCTCGACGCCGTGTGATAACAAGGCAGTACCGAGCTAACCTCGCCCCGCATCTCTTCGACACCTCCATTAGTGGGGAACTGCACAAGAAAACATCGGATGGAGATGACCGCATCCAACAAATTTAAGCCTGATCGTCCGAGGATGGCGTTGTATGCCAGGGGGACCCGTACGACCAAAAATTTTATGATGACTGTGCTTTGGCATGGCGGTGATCCAGCCGTCATAGGCAGGGATATTTCACCCTCGACCCTCACCGAATCCCCTATAAATCCAACTAGAGGGGTCGCCACGGGCTGAAGAGAGTCAAGAGATAATCCCATCCTAACAAATGCATCGTAGGTAAGGATGTCAGCTGAGCTACCACTATCAACTAATATCCTTTTTACAGGGTGTTTGGCGATCGTCATAGAGACGACGATGCCTTCATTTTACATTTTCAACAACTGCTGACCCCCTTAGGAACTACATTACTCAGCACCTCCTCCCTTCTCGACCGCTTAGACGAAGAAGCCGCTCCCCAAGACACCATTCTGACCGCCGCTCCGGGGGTGTTGTCGACAGTGGCCTGAACGGGTGGGGGCCCCATGAGGGCCGGCAGTGGTGGCGGTGCCTTCTGGACATACTGTCCGAGGTAGCCCCATCGGATGAGCTCCTCAATGGCATGCTTCAAGTTGTAGCAACTGTCGGTATTGTGGCTATAGTCCTGGTGGAAGCGACAGTAGCGGCTTTTGTCGCGAGGGGTGCCCTTCTTCATGGAAGGAGGTCGTTGAAGGTAAGGCTCGCCCTCAATCTCCATAAGGATATGAGAGTGAGGGACGATAAGAGGTACGAGCTCGTCCCCCAAGGGGCAAGACTCCGACATTCACGGTTCGGCCGGCGGGACGGTTCGAACCGCTGGGGGCGAGAAGGTCCACTTGGCTCCGGACGGGCAGGCTTGCGGCTGGATCCCCTCGAGGACTCTCGGTGGGTGAGGTCGGCCTCATATGCATAAATATACTTCTGAGCTCGGAGAAGGAGGTCGGAGTAGGAGCCCGGGGGCTTCTTATCCAAAGAGAAGGTGAAGCGGGATGGGAGGAGTCCTCGCTTCAGGGCTAACGTTGCCACCGCCTCGTCCAAGTGATAGACTTCAAGGGCGGCGGTCTTGAATCAGGCCACAAAATCCCGCAGCGACTCCCCTCCTTTTGTCGTACAGAGAAGAGCTATCGGCGACCCTCGGGATCCATTGGCAAGCATCAAAATGCACCAAAAAGGTCCTTTTCAGCTCTCGAAAGGAATCGATGCTATGAGGTGACAGGCGCGTGTGCCAGGCACGAGCGGCTTTTCGTAGAGTGGCGGGAAAAGCCTTGCATAGAAGAGCGTCCGTAGCACCCTGAACCTGCATCATGGACTTGTAGCTCTCGAGATGATTGAGAGGATCCGTCGTACGATCGTACAGATCTATTTGAGGGAAACAGAATCTAGAGGGTACGGGCTCCTTCAGTATCCGATGGATGTAAGGAGAACGAGTATCATACTCTTCCTCTGGCTGGTTGTTGATTTTTCTGGAGAGCTCGTCCAGCCACCGATGGTATTCCTTCATGCGCTCCTCCGTCTGGCGATTGATCGTCGGGGCCCTCCTAGGGGTTCGGAGGACGAGGAAGAAGAAGAGGAAGATGGGGATGGATGCAGAAAGTGGGACTTCTGCTTCGGTTCCTCCTAGCATTGTGGCCTCGGAGGGGGTTTATTCGGGCCATAGCCGGGGGAACGTGGCCGCTTAAGGGGCTTACGATGGGGCTTCCCAGGGGAAGCCTGGCGATGACCAACCTCTCACTGGGGAGAGCCTCCCCTCGTAGACTGCTGACTGGCAGGAGGAATGATCTGGTATTGGGTGGCCACGGACTGCTGCTCCTGAAGTCCGTGGACCACGGCGGTGAGAGCTTAGACTTGTCGGGTAAGGGCCGCCAGCTGATCAGCTAAGGCGACTGCGTCTGGTGGTGGGCAAGCGACGGGGGATCGGCAGCGGGGAGGTTGGCCTCCTGCTGCCTAGCTGATGGGGGGTGCCCCTCAGGGTAATTGGCAGAAGCGTCCTGAGCTCGCGTCATCACCATTGCTAATAGAGGGGAAAGAAGAAATGCTGAAATGCTGCGGAGGTCGTATCTTCCTTTCTCTACCCCTACCTGGCACGCCAATCTGATAACGCCCGATCACCTGTGTTGAGCGCCAGGAAGACTAATCTGGTCGCCAATGAGATTTCCGCCCAGCCGGACAACCTGTAAGAAGTCCCGAGACCGAAGGGATTCTCCGGTGGGGACCCTCCGACGCCCAAGTCAGCGATCGAGGTCACAGCTGAGGAAGAGCTCGAGAGAGCTCCTTTGGAGTGGAGAAAACTCTGAGATGGAGTTTTTCCCGATAATAGAATGAGAGAGTGATTATTTGTGCATACCTGAATCTCTTGCGGACTTACTCTTTTATAGGCAGTTGGGACTTGCATAGGGATTAGCCGCGTGACATTTCGCGAAGAGGATATGTCCGCGGGACACGTGGGGTTACGTGAATTTAGGGCTGATTGGTGGGTCATGTCCCATCGAAGAGGGGAAGCCGGCGGTTGGTGGGCTAAGTCTATCAGTTGACGGAGTCAGCCAGTAGGTGGGCCTGGTCCCATCGACAACATGGTCAGGTGGTAGGTGGGCCTGGTTGCGTCAGGCTGCGCTGGTCGGAGGGGTGAAGGTTCTGGCAGACGTGGGGCCGACCTAGAGAGATCGGGGCCGCCTCGGCTACCTTGGAGACGCCGGGGCGGATGGGACCGACCTGAGAAGGTCGGGGCCGCCTCGGCTAACTTGGAGACGCCGGGGCGGACGGGGCCAACCTGAGGAGGTCGAGGCCGTCTCGGCTAACCTGGAGACGCCGGGGCGGACGAGGACGACCTGAGGAGGTCGGGGCCGCCTCGGCTACTTGGGAGACGCTGGGACGAACGGGGCCGGCTTGAGGAGGTCGGGGCCGCCTCGGCTATCTTGGAGACGCGCGGGATGGATGGGGCCGACCTGAGGAGGTCGGGGCCGCCTTGACTACCTGGAGACGCCGAGGCGGACGGGGCCGACCTGAGAAGGTCGGGGCCACCTCGGCTACCTGGGTGACGCCGGGGCGAACGGGGCCGGCTTGAGGAGATCGGGGCCGCCTCGGCTAACTTGGAAACACCGGGGCAGACGGGGCCGACCTGAGGAGGTCGGAGCCGCCTTGGTTACCTTGGAGACGCCGGGACGAACGGGGCCGACCTGAGGAGGTCGGGCCGTCACGGCTGATTTGGAGACGTCGGGGCGAACGGGACCGACCTGAGAAGGTCGGAGCCGTCTCGGCTGATTTGGAGACGCCGGAGCGGATAGGGTCGACCTGAGGAGGTCGAGCCCACTTCGGCTGATTTGGAGATGCCAGGGCCGACGGAATGTGTTTATGCTACGTGGCTGGTTTGCCATGATTACCCATGTGACTTTATTAGCTACATCATTAGCCACATCAGAAGTCTTCAATAAAATCTCACACAAACAAGTCCATCTGATAACATGGAATCGACAATAACAGTCAGTCAGACAAATAAATCTATAAAACAAATATGCTTTAAGTTGCAGTATTGGACTGAAATTGACCCTGCATCATAAATTGTCATATGATCTAAAGCCTGCCTCTTTATCCCCTGAGAACAGATCAAAGCCAATTGACCGAGTCATTTGCCTCAGGAAATTGCTGAGAACTGCCATCTGGCATCCTAGCAATGGAGAAAGTTGAATTTTAGGGGAGCCAGAGGTGTAAATCTAATGCCAACAAGAGAGGGTGGGGCCAGACCTTTTAAAGGCCAAACTGTTCAGAGACGGATGAGTGCGAGTGCGAGTGCGCGCGCGCAGACATGGCCGGCACCTTGATTGCAATTATGCGTGCACTAACTATAGTAGAACCTCACATCATATTAATAGTTTGCCAACTTAATTTATAACAATAAAATTCCTTACAAGCATATGTTTTTAAGGTGAGATACTGATCACCAAGACTAACTGGGATCCGATGACTTCAATTCAGCGAAGAATCTCAGGCCGACTCATTGGCCTTGAAGTGGTTACGGGCCGGGTCTGGCACGCTATACGCTTTCCTTAATCCTTACCACGTGAGGCAGCGTCTAACTCATAACATGACCATGAGCCACCTGTGCCACGGACTTCACCCGCCAAGTATTTGATAAATTTAGCCTTCAACAAGTGGGAATCGCATATGCATCCAAACTGCAGATGAATTGAATCAAAATTAAAACATCTAGCGCAGGTCATCCACCATTTATGATGGAAACTCCTGGGTGGAGTGGAGAGCGTCGCTCCGGCACGGAGAACGGGAACAGGGGCATCGCTCTTCTTTCTTCGTTAAGTAGTGTTTGATAGAAAAATCTCTATTATTGGATAAATATATGGGATAGAATTTTTTCATAAGGTATCCCGAAGGATATCCTTTGGCTATCCCATTGAACATATCAAATGCAAAATTGTAAATCTAGAGGATAACTTTTTATTATCCCCTTTAGTTGTATTTAATTGGAGGGATAGAAGAGGATATCCCAAAAAAAATAGTTTTAAACCATAAACTACCCTTACAATTTTTAATACAATCAAACGGTCCAAATCAATCAAATCAAACGGTCCAAATCAACCCTTCTTCTTCACCCTCCGATCCGTTACCGCCATCGCCATTGCCGTCATCCTCCTCATCATCGATAGCAAATCCAAGCACAGGAGCGCTCACAACCCTTGGCTTTCGGGCCCCGGCATTATCTCCGTCGCCGCCGGAGAAGGAAAAGGCATCGCCTTGGAACACCATGCGATCGAGAGACGAAAGATCAAGAGCAGAAGATCGAAAGACGGGAGCAAAAAATCGGAAAATTGGGAGATGGGAGTGGAAGATCGGGAGACGAGAATAGGAGATCGGGAGACAGGAGCAAAAAATTGGGAGATCGGGAGACGGGAGTGGAAGATCGAGAGATGAGAACAGAAGATCGGGAGATGAGAGCAGGAGATCGAAAGACCGGAGCAGAAGATCAAGAGCGAAAGATCGAGAGACCAGAGCAGGAGATCAAAAAACGAGAGTGAAAGATCGGGAGACCAGAGCAGGAGATCAAAAAATGAGAGTGAAAGATCGATAGACTGGAGCAGAAGATCGAGAGATGGGAGCAGGAGATTGGGAGACCAAAGATTGGGAGACTGGAACAGGAGATCGGGAACAAAAGATCAGGAAATGGGAGCAGGAGATCGAAAGACTGGAGTAGGAGATCGAAAAATCAGAGATCTAGAGACCGGAAGATGGGAGCAAAAATTGGAGATTGAGAGACCGGAAGACAAGAGCAGAAGATCGAGAGACTGGAGCAGAAGATTGGGAGACGGGAGTAGGAGATCGGGGCGACAGTTGCTCGGATGGGAGGGGAAAGAATGAAATGACATAAAGAAATTCTAGGGCAAAATTAATTTTTTATTGATAAAAATGTCTGATGTGGCTAATCCAACGCTGTTAGAGAACCGTGAAGGAAGCTGACAGAGCCCCGCTTCGACCTCCAAGGCCCATCTCAACCTCCGCATCGGCAGTGGCCCATTCCCATCTCGGCATTGGTTTCGGCATCGGCTCCGGCCTATCTCGACCTCCGCATCGGCAGCGGCTCATTCCCATCTCGGTGTCGGTCTCGGCATCGGCTCTGGCCCATCTCGACCTCTGCGTCGGTCACGGCCCATTCCCATCTTGGCATCGGTCTCGGCATCGGCTCCGGCCCATCTCGACCTCCGCGTCGGTTACCCACGTCCAAACTACGTTGACCACTCCCTCCAAGACCCCCCGTCGGTCTCGGGGTGCGTCCACAGCATCCTACCCCGAGACCCCCGTCGGTCTCGGGGTACGCTCGCAACATCCTACCCCGAGACCCCCCATCGGTCGGGATACATCCACAGCATCCTACCCCGAGACCCTCCGTCGGTCTCGGGTACATGCACAGCATCCTATCCCGAGACCCCCATCGGTCTCGGGGTACACTCACAACATCCTACCCCGAGACCCCCCGTCGGTCTCGGGGTCCATCCACAGCATCTCAACCCCGAGACCCCCCGTCAGTCTCGGGGTACACTCACAACATCCTACCCCGAGACCCCCCATCGGGCTTGGGGTACATCCACAGCATCCTACCCTGAGACCCCCCGTCGGTCTCGGGGTACATGCACAGCATCCTATCCCGAGACCCCCCGTCGGTCTCGGGGTACACTCACAACATCCTACCCCGAGACCCCCCGTCGGTCTCGGGGTGCATCAACACCATCCTACCTTGAGACCCCCCGTCGGTCTCGGGGTCCATCCACAGCATCTCAACCCCCGAGACCCCCCATCGGTCTCGGGGTGCACTCACGACATCCTACCCGATACCCCCCATCAGTCTCGGGGTACATTCACACCATCCTACCCCGAGACCCCCCGTCGGTCTCGGGGTGCATTCACAACATCCAACCACCGAGACCCGAGACCCCTCTCGGGCTCGGACATTGAACAGTGCTGGTGAACAGTACCATGCAAGTATTCACCCACAGCCTTCTCTGAAGCCCATCCAAGGGCATGAACAGTGTCATGCGAGCGCTCTATGATCAAATGCTCTACGAGGGATAGTTAGCTTCAACTCAACATCATTTCTCCCTCAACGCTGTACCTTGGAACCCACTCGACTAACTTTATCACCCATCACTGTCTGCGCAGAACAACCAAAAAGGTGACGTAGGGGACATGTCTGGCAAGCGCCGTAATGATCGGCCATGCCCTGCAGCCACCAACTCTGACAGGACACGGCCTGCAGCGCGACACGACACATGGAGGTAAGCTCCACCGTACTGCCATCAGTTAATGCTCTGACAAGAGATCACGCCCCAAGCCCACGAATTCCATGCATCAATAAAAAGGGTAAGAGGGACCTCGACCAGGTAACACGCTCATGACACCCCTAAACGCTCACAACGAGAGCTCTCCCTCGGAGCCATCTCTCTCTTTCTCTTTCAAGCTTCCTCAAGCTCACGGCTGATTCCCAGACCACTGACTTGAGCGTCGGAGGGTCCCATCGAAATCTCCAGCCCCCGGAACTTGCTTGCAGGCGTGAGGAGCTCGCTGGAGGAGGCGACCGCACGCTCGAGGCCGGTGATTTGGCATCATCAGATTGGCGTGCCAGGAAGGGGGGAATAAGAGAGATTTCGAATCAGCAATCGACAACTCCTCTTTCCCCGAGCTCTTAAACAATGGTGATGACCCGTGCGCAAGAGGTCTCCACCAGCTACGCTGGGGGGCAGCGTCAAGTCTTTGGTGGTGATGCACGTCCGGAAGGTCCTCACCAATCATGCCGGGGGGCATCCATGTCACACTGAGCAACAAGGGACCATTCTCTCTGCTCCTCACTCACCACCAACCTCAGCTGCTTTCATCAACCAGCCGGCTATCTTCAATCAGCAAGTTCAAGCCTTGAATGCAGCAGTTCATGAGCTGCAAAGGCAAAGCTTTCAAGAAACTGCAGTCTCCTACCCCCGCTCAAGCTACCACTCCTCTCATCACTCATCTTCTGAGCCATCTGGGAAAGATCTTAAACCTAAGGTGAAGAAGCGTCTGGACAAACAACACCAACGGCTGGGAGAGCTCACTCAAAGGCTCAACAATCAACCAGAGGCGGACTACAGCATGGGTCGAAGAATAATTTCTAAAAGGGATGAACTTGAGACATTATTCGTCACCTCAAGGATTTATGGGTATGTCAATTTCTGGTGGTAGTAAGCCGAGAGCCAAACCGAGCCTAGGACCTTTTACGGATTTCGTTCTAGCTGCTCTCAAGCTTCAGCACCGAGGGCAATCAATCTCTTCAAAGAAAGAGCTAGGCAAAGGGGCCTCCCAGCAACATCTTCTCCTAATCGTCCACCCTCAGTGGACTCTCCCGGCCGCTCGTCTTCAATGACCGCCAACTGTCGGGGCTTTCCTCAATGGACTCCAGCTTTGTCCCAGTTTCCAGCTTCTTCCCAGCCACAGGCATCTCATCCTGGCCTCTAATGTGAGAGAAGGCCCAAGTAAGGGCGATGGCACTTCCAATCCGACTAACATGACTCCCTGGGGGGCAGGTCACTAGCGGACGGAAGTGCTCAAATCCACAAAAGAAAAAACATTGGTGCTACAAGAGCTAAGTACATTGCACTTAAGACAGTTTTCTTTCATTAATACTTAAAAATGTCATGCAGGGAAGATCTACCTTGCATCAACACCAAAGCCCTGGGCCAGCCAGGCATGAAGCCCAGTGTACCACTGGCAGAGCGGTGTACCACCGGTTCTCAGCAACAAAAGCCCGACCCCGATCGGCACAAAGCCCTGGGCTAGCCAGCATGAAGCCCAGTGTACCACTGGCAGAGCGGTGTACCACCGGCTCTCAGCAACAAAAGCCCGACCCCGGTTGGCACCAAAGCCCTGGGCCAGTCAGGCATAAAGCCCAGTGTACCATTGGCAGAGCGGTGTACCACCGGCTCTCAGCAACAAAAGCCCGGATCCAACAGGGACGGCCCCGGTCGGCCCCAAGCGCTTGCACCAAAGCCCTGGGCCAGCCAGGCATGAAGCCTAGTGTACCACTGGCAGAGCGGTGTACCATCAGCTCTCAGCAAAAAAAGCCTGACCCCGGTCGGCACCAAAGCCCAACCCCGGTCGGCACCAAAGCCCTGGGCCAGCCAGGCATGAAGCCCAGTGTATCATTGGCAGAGCGGTGTACCACCGGCTCTCAGTAACAAAAGCCTGACCCCGGTCGGCACCAAAGCCCTGGGCCAGCCAGGCATGAAGCCCAGTGTACCACTGGCAGAGCGGTGTACCACTGGCTCTCAGCAACAAAAGCCCGGGTCCAGCAGGGACGGCCCCGGTCGGCCCCAAGCGCCGGCACCAAAGCCCTGGGCCAGCCAGGCATGAAGCTCAGTGTACCACTAACAGAGCGGTGTACCACCGGCTCTCAGCAACAAAAGCCTGACCCCAGTTGGCACCAAAGCCTTGGGCCAGCCAGGCATGAAGCCCAGTGTACCACTGGTAGAGTGGTGTACCACCAGCTCTTAGCAATAAAAGCCCAGGTCTAGCAGGGATGGCCCCGGTCGGCCCCAAGCGCCAGCACCAAAGCCCTATGCCAGCCAAGCATGAAGCCCAGTGTACCACTGGCAGAGCGGTATACCACTGGCTCTCAGCAACAAAAGCCTGACCCCGGTTGGCACCAAAGCTCGACTCCGGTCGGCACCAAAGCCCTGGGCCAGCCAGGCATGAAGCCCTGCACCAACCAGGCATGAAGCCCGACACCCGTCGGCACTTAAAGCCCTGCACCAGCCAAGCATGAAGCCCGACACCCGTCGGCACCCGATGCCCTGCACTAGCCAGGCATGAAGCCCGACCTCCGTCGGCACCTAAAGCCCGACACCCGTCGGCACATGAAGCCCTGCACCAGCCAGACATGAAGCCCGACCCCCGTTGGCACCTAAAGCCCGACACCCTTCGGCACCTGAAGCCCTGCACCAGCCAGGCATGAAGCCCTGCACCAACCAGGCATGAAGCCCTGCACCCGTCGGTACCTAAAGCCCTGCACCAGCTAGGCATGAAGTCCGGCCCCCGTCGGCACCTAAAGCCCTGCACCAGCCAGGCATGAAGCCCGACCCCCGTCGGCACCTAAAGCTCGACACCCGTCGGCATATGAAGCCCTGCACCAGCCAGGCATGAAGCCCGACACCCGTCGGCACTCGAAGCCCTGCACCAGCCAGGCATGAAGCCCGACCCCCGTCGGCACCTAAAGCCCTGCACCAGCCAGGCATGAAGCCCGACCCCCGTTGGCACCTAAAGCCCGACACCCGTCGGCACATGAAGCCCTGCACTAGCCAGGCATGAAGCCCGACACCCGTCGGCACCCGAAGCCCTGCACCAGCCAGGCATGAAGCCCGACCCCTGTCGGTACCTAAAGCCCTGCATCAACCAGGCATGAAGCCCGACCCCCGTCGGCACCTAAAGCCCTGCACCAGCCAGGCATGAAGCCCGACCCCCGTCGGCACCTAAAGCCCGACACCCGTCGGCACATGAAGCCCTGCACCAGCCAGGCATGAAGCCTGACACCCGTCGGCACCCGAAGCCCTGCACCAGCCAGGGATGAAGCCCGACCCCCGTCAGCACCTAAAGCCCGACACCCTTCGGCACCTGAAGCCCTGCACCAGCCAGGCATGAAGCCCTGCACTAACCAGGCATGAAGCCTGACACTCGTCGGTACCTAAAGCCCTGCACCAACCAGGCATGAAGCCCGACCCCCGTCGGCACCTAAAGCACGACACCCGTCGGCACATGAAGCCCTGCACCAGCCAGGCGTGAAGCCCGACCCCCGTCGGCACCTAAAGCCCGACACCCTTCGACACCTGAAGCCCTGCACTAGCCAGGCATTAAGCCCTGCATCAGGCGAGGATCAGCCACTTGGGAGATAACGCCCCTTTCGCCTTGCGGGGTAGGCCTGCTTCGTCTCAGGGGCGAGGGGGCATCTGATGTGGCTGATCCAACGCTGTTAGAGAACCGTGAAGGAAGCTGACAGAGCCCCGTTTCGACCTCCAAGGCCCATCTTGACCTCCGCGTCGGCAGCAGCCCATTCCCATCTCGGCATCGGCTCCGGCCCATCTCGACCTCTGCATCGATCACAGCCCATTCCCATCTCGGCATCGGTCTCGGCATCGGCTCCGATCCATCTCGACCTCCGCGTTGGTCACCCACGTCCAAACTACGTGGACCACTCCCCTCGAGACCCCGTCGGTCTCGGGGTGCGTCCACAACGTCCTACCATGAGACCCCCTGTCGGTCTCGGGGTACACTCACAACATCCTACCCCGAGACCCCCGTCGGTCTCGGGGTACATCCACAGCATCCTACCCCGAGACCCTTCGTCGGTCTCGGGGTACATGCACAGCATCCTATCCCGAGACCCCCCGTCGATCTCGGGGTATACTCACAACATCCTACCCCGAGACCCCCCGTCGGTCTCAGGGTGCATCAACACCATCCTACCCCGAGACCCCCATCGGTCTCGGAGTCCATCCACAGCATCTCAACCCCCGAGACCCCCATCGGTCTCGGGGTACACTCACAACATCCTACCCCGAGACCCCCCGTCGGTCTCGGGGTACATCCACAGCATCCTACCCCGAGACCCCCCGTCGGTCTCGGGGTACATGCACAGCATCCTATCCCGAGACCTCCCGTCGGTCTCGGGGTACACTCACAACATCCTACCCCAAGACCCTCCGTTGGTCTCGGGTGCATCAACACCATCCTACCCGAGACCTCCCGTCGGTCTCGGGGTCCATCCACAGCATCTCAATCCCCGAAACCCCCGTCGGTCTTGGGTGCACTCACGACATCCTACCCCGATACCCCCCATCGGTCTCGGGGTACATTCACACCATCCTACCCCGAGACCCCCGTCGATCTAGGGGTGCATTCACAACATCCAACACCGAGACCCGAGACCCCTCTCGGGCTCGGACATTGAACAGTGCCGGTGAACAGTACCATGCAAGTATTCACCCACAGCCTTCTCTGAAGCCCATCCAAGGGCATGAACAGTGCCATGTGAGCGCTCTATGATCAAATGCTCTACGAGGGATAGTTAGCTTCAACTCAACATCATTTCCCCCTCAACGGCTGTACCTTGGAATCCACTCGACTAATTTTATCACCCATCACTGTCTGCGCAGGACAACCAAAAAGGTGACGTAGGGGACACGTCTGGCAAGCGCTGTAATGATCGGCCATGCCCTGCAGCCACCAACTCTGACAGGACACGGCCTGCAGCTCGACACGGCACATGGAGGTAAGCTCCACCGTACTGCCATCAGTTAATGCTCTGACAAGAGATCACGCCCCAAGCCCACGGATTCGAGGCATCAATAAAAAGGGTAAGAGGAACCTCGACCAGGTAACACGCTCATGACACCCTAAACGCTCACAACGAGAGCTCTCTCTCGGAGCCATCTCTTTCTTTCTCTTTCGAGCTTCCTCAAGCTCACGGCTGATGCCCAGACCACTGACTTGAGCGTCGGAGGGTCCCCGCCGGAATCTTCGGCCCCCGGGACTTGCTTGCAGGCACGAGGAGCTCGCTGGAGGAGGCGACCGTACGCTCGAGGCCGGTGATTTGGCATCATCAATGTCCTCAAGGGATAGCTGATAACTAGCTATTCCAGCAGTTTTTGGGGAATAAGTTCAGAGAATAACCCATGGTTAATCATGATTAACCATGAATTATCCTCTCTAGTTAACTTTATTCCGATCTATCCATGATAGTTATGGGCCCATGGCAAGTTGGCAACACAGCCTTAAATTTTCTTTGCCTTTTTTTAAAAGGTGGCAGATTGCAATCCCTCTATTTCTCTTCTTTTAACATTGATTCGGGTCCTTCCCACTGCAATAGTTTTCTTTTGTGCTCTTAATCCCTCCAGATTCATGAACAGGGGAAGCTCAAAAGAATTCTGCATTGTGGGGGCAATAAGATCAGTAGAATGTTATTAATAACGCCTTCTGTAGCAATCCGGGGTCTATAGCCATTGAGCAATCAATTCTAATGTTATGTTACTTCGAGCAAAGTCTTCTGCAAATGGATTGTTAAAAATATGTGCTCATGGCAGTAGATTTTTTTCGCTCAACTGGGACATATTGCTTCAGTTATAGAGAAGTCATTTAAGAGGAAGCCTGAAATCCTATCTACAAAAGTATGCGTCCCAAGATGCATTCCACCTGTTTCAATGAGTCCACTGCAGCCAAGCCATAATCCCACGAACACAGCACGTTTTGCATTGCCAGCACCCATTGAACCTGACCCCTGAGATTACAAGGAAACAATGAGGGAAAAATTTAAAAAAATAAAATAAAATAAAGTCTATTGCAGCCTGTTCTGAATTCTTTACAAAATTGACCTGATCGTATACTTTCAATCATGATATTCTGATCTACTTCTTGCACCCTGCAGCAACTTTCTTGATAAAGTTAATATACCAAGGCTGCAGTGCTGCTTCTGACTTATGAAATGCAATGCAGAAGCATAAAATGCCTAATAAAATACATGCTAAATGCATCAATTAAAATTTAAAAAAAAAATCATATCTACAACCTCTAAAATATTTATATATTAAAAATTATATTATTTGAAGACTTTTTAACTCATAGATTAAATGGTCCATCAAGCTGGCTGCAATTAGCCTGAGTTATTTGGATTCAGATTTAGCATAAATAGATCCGATTCACTGGATTGGCTTGGCTTAAGCTATTTGTTAAACAAAATGGATTCTAGCTTAATGTTTTGACTTGTTTATATTCACACAATGCAACTACCAAGTTTAAGACTTGGTTATTCAAAACTCATTTAGTTTTATATGATCTGACATGTTTATGAATAGATTAACCAATGGGGTGGATCAGATTCAAGTTTAAATTTTTGATTCATTATTAAACTAGCCAAGTTTCATTCTCACTCGATTTGACACCTACGATTAGGCTAGTTTTTAGGTTAGGTTGAGTCACATACAGGTCAGCATAAATGCAAGTTGGATCCAACCACCCAATTGGTTAACCTGTTCAATTTATAAATTAAAATATTAAATCTGAATCCAATCTTTTTATTAAATAGATAACCTAGCCCAGCCTACATAATCCATCTATTAAATGGGTTAAATGAGGTTAAACAAATTAAACAGATAAAATAGATTGCTGATGGGTTAAATGGATTTAAAGTAAGTTTAGAAAGTATAATTAAACAAGTTAGGTAAGTCTTAAATGGATTAAACAGATCTTAAACAAGTTAAACAGATTAAATGACAAACCAACTCAATTATTAAATAGATTAAAATAGGTTAAATAAATCAAAGGTTCAAAGCTAAAACCATCATTTAATAAATAGATATAAAAAGGTTGACTTGTTCATAACCCAAAACTATTTATGTCAACCCCAAAACTGTTGGAAGTATATTGGTTACAAATTGAGTTAATCGCCGGATCATAAATCGCTGCTCTTACTTTCAAGTTAATTTATAGTCCTTAAACATCTTTAATTCACTAAATATTTAGTGCATCTTTGATGGTCTTTAATTTCTTCAATCTCCTTAATGTTTCAATGTGCCTCACTTGATGACCACCACACCGGTATAAGCAAGCTTCAAAGCAATCTCTGAAATTATTGAGGTTATCTAAAGCAACGTTTGGAAGAGAATATTTAAAGAAGAAATTTTAAATTTTTTTAATATTTTATTAAATTTTATAGTTTGATATTATCAACCAAAGAAGAGAGAAACATTTAATCATTCAGTAGGACATTTAAATTTCTTAAGAATAATGATTTTAAAAATTCACATGAAAGATAAATTTTGGTGACAACCTATGCTAAAATCCTTTACCATACCTCTTTTATTCTAAAATTACACTCTAGCCTAATTAAACATTTAGTAAAAATTCACATTAAAAGCGCATATGATATTAGATATCTAACAAAAAAAAAAATTAATTCTATGATTTTCTTGTTCTGAGCTTTTTGATTCCTTAAATTTAGATAATTTTATAGTTTTTAAAGAATCCTCATTCCAAATGGCCTAAAGATTGCATGTGAGCAACCAACAAAAGAAGTGGGCCATGTTGGGCCTAAAATATTCATAGCTAAAATAAGCCTTGCTGTATCGTGCGCGATGATAGACGCATGCTCACGTTAAGAATATAAATATTTTTTCTATCTATGGTATGGATGCACGCATGTACCATGCATCAATGATCGCACGTGATGTAGCTCTTGCTGCACCTCATAACTTTTCTTTTATAATTATTTATCCAGTCTAACAAATAACGTTGAGCAATGTAAAGCTCTACGATTAGCTGGTCAATGATGCAACCCCAAGTTATTAACAATTTTCTCCCTTTCCCTCTTATGATAGGCAAAGAGGCAGAGATTCAGGTTTAATTTTGAGTTAGCCTTTAGAGATTCCAATGCATATAAGCTTTAAGGTATAAACTTATCCTACACAAACACACACATTAACTCTCAATACATATGCATGACCAATGAAAAATGACCATCTCACCCCCCCCCCCCCCCCCCCCTCTTCTCTCTCTCTCCATTTCTTTTTTGATTAGATTAGAGGCTCTTAAATTTTCATCATTCTTTCTTCTTTTGTCTAGAGAATGAGTTTTATTCTATGCTCTATAATTAAAATTTTTTTGCAAAACTGTTGCATTAATAATGTAAAATGTGTAATTTCGTTCCATCCATTTTCTTATACCGTAGCAGTGAAACTATGTTGCTATGGTTTTTAAGCTTCAACTATCATATTTTTAAATTTTTTTCAAAAAAAAAACCCTAACCTTAGTTGTCTAACCTCATTATACAATCAATACCCTTAAATTTTTATACCTTTATACAATATTTTTATGGTTAAAATTATTTATGACACCAACCGAAAGAACCAAAAGTATCATAAATATTACCGTTGTTTCTATTGATTTTAACATAAACTTGTTTTATTTTTTCATGCTGCATAGCTTACTAACTCTTTTAGATTGGATATGTAAGATTTTTATTATAGAAGAAATGTTACACCATCTTATAATTAAAGTAACAATGATTCCGTCAACAATACCATTAAATCACTTAGTCGGAAACTAAATTTCACCTATTAGTATTGAATACAAACTAGCACAACCTAGTTAGTTGATCATCATGATTGACTCATATCAATCAAATGATCTAAATAAATATTTTTTTATTTTTTAAGATAAATAATTAGAAATAAAAATTTTAATACAATGAGTTTTACGAAAAAGTGTGGTCTACCTATTTTAATAGAACATGATTTAGGATTTATGCTTTGTATATTTTTAGTAAACTATGTTTTATCAAAAACAATTTAATTACTATTTTAATAAAATTTATTTATTTTGATTTTTTGTGAAGATAACTTACTGACATTTTTTAAAAAAATGTAGTGAACTATAGAGAAGAGTTGAAGATGAATCATAAAGAGATTTTAAAAAAAAATGTAGAAGCAATCTAATGACAATGAGGATAATGATGCTATTTTTTATATTGCTTATCATTGTATTAATTTATTTTACAAGTTGTATAAACTCTTTTTTGGAGGGAATATTTGCTTACAATTTGAATTAAAATACCATTTTATTGGAAGAAATGTCCAAATATAGATAATATATATCTGCTATCTGTGTAACAATGGACCATTGCAACACTAATAGTTTGTTATAATGGTCATTATCTTCTATTATTATATATAACTTAATGAAGAGGATTTGAAACAGTAGTAATGGCAATACAATGACAATACCATTGGAGCTCTTATTTTGTATATTGTATAACATGGAACTTATAGCTTGTAATTTCACCAAAAAAAACCTTATAGTTTCTAAACATTGATGGATGATTGATGTAAAGTGAAACAGATAAACCAAGCAAGTTGGCTTCAATGACCATCAAGGTTATAAATTTCTAAGACTAATAGATGCTTCTATTTGCCTTAAGATGTGTATTTAGTCATCTTGATAGAATAAAACCACAGGGAGGAAATTTGTTGCATGCCAGAGACCCACATGCACGCGGGCACCAGCGAGAAGACACGTACGGTACTCTTTAAAGACTTGTTTGAATGCCGGAAGCTTCCAATACACGGGAGAAGCTAAAGAATAATTAATCCCTATATGCAGGGATAAGATAAAATGTCTTGAAAATGGAATCCACTATCCCTTGTAAGAAAATTGGGATTACTTGGCACCTTCTCACACCGTCTCTAACCATGAACCTTCACCCCTGGGAAGATCTGTTGGCCCAGATGGCAACCCAAGAGGAAGATGAATTGAATTCTTTAAAAATTTTAACCTTTTAAAAAACTATATACTTGAAGATAGATGAAATTAAATATAATGCGAATATTAAATACAACCAAAGAGATAGAGAAAGATAATCAAAGCACGGCGAACACAAAGGTTTTATAGTGGTTCGGTGTATCCAACACCTACGTCCACTCCCAAGATCCACTTGGGTCCACACTATAATCCTCTTGATTACAGTCGAGTTGTTTTACAAGATCACAACTCAAAACTTATTGTTTCCCAGGGATCACAACGAACCCAGCTGGTTTTCCGGGCTCACCAGCACAAAACCCTAAACTCAAGCTAATCTAGCTTGACCCGAGGTATACTACCTCCACTAGTTCAATCCCCTTGATTGAACTAGCACAAACAAGAAAGAATAATGTTTTTTCAATAATACAAAGCTCCTCAAATGAGCAAATATTCAAATAAAAGAATAAGTTTAGAAAAGCCTGATTTGAAGTGATTGGATTTGAGCTTTTCTTCTTTTCTTATTTTCCTCTTCTCTTTGAAGATGTTGAATCAGGCCTCAGCTTTGATTCGTTGCAAATGTTGCAGATGAGAAGTTGAAAAATCTCAAAAACAGAACTTTATCCTCCTTTTGCAAGTCCTCCGATTTTTCCAATATGAGCGCCTTGGATTTCTCTTTGAGCTTTTTGGAGTGGAAGGATTTGAGTTTGAACTCTTTTCTCTTTGATTTCAGGCTTAAGACTTCACGGATTTTTGATTTGAAAGCACTCCCTTTTTTTCGTTTTTCCTTCGTTATTTTTTCAAACGGTCGTTCTCCCTTTTATAGATTTCCTTTAATTCATTTTTGGTGAGAAAACTAGCCGTTGGAATGTACCTGAAAAGTTTTTTCAAACAAAATATATCCGTTAGAAGTTAGGTAAAAAGAAAATATTACCGTTAGAGCTGATCTGGCATTTTAAATTTTATTCCAGATAGGTTGGAGTCGGCTCCAACTTTTCAGGTGTCGGCTCCAAGTCGTTTATCCAAAAATAGAAAGTTCTGAGTTCGTCGAGGAGTCGGCTCGAAAAAGTTAGGTGTCGGCTCGCCACGGTTAGGTGTCGGCTCCAAAAGACTAAAGTATCGGCTCTAAGGTAGTCAAAATCAAACGTTTTATCCCCGCATCGGAGTCGGCTCCAGACACTATAAGTGTCGACTCCGAAACTCTAGGTGTCGGCTCCGAACTGTATAAAAATCAGAAGAATATTTGACTGGCCATGGGGTCGGCTCCAGAATTCCTAGGTGTCGACTCCAGGCTCTGAAACTTTGAAACTTATATTTGCAATTGATTCAAAACATGTTTCTTAAAGCCTTTAAATCAATCAAATATTTTTAAGCCCTGAAACACTTGTCAAATCTATTAGTAATCAAATAAATATACTCAATTCCTTTATTAATCATCAAAATCAATAATTGGATCAACAATCTCCCCCTTTTTGATGATTATAAAAACATTGAGTATATGCATAGGATTAAAATTTTCAAGGAAGTGATCCTCACAAGTAAGCTCCCCCTGAATAAGGTAGCTCCCTCTATGAAGTTCAAATGAACAATTGTTCTCTCCTTTTGCTTTACATGTTTAATACTTAGAATCAATTTTCACTATTATATCAGTGTTCACATAAGCTTATTTATGCATATTCAAACTAATTTGATACCAATCAAATAAGCTTCAATTAAATTCCTCCAATCAAAGCATTATTTATGCATATTCAAATAATTTGATACCAATCAAATAAGCTTCAATTAAATTCCTCCAATTAAAGAATAACTAATCAATGCATATACGACATAACTTTCTGCCCCTTTTTTGTAATCAACAAAAAGATAAAGAAGTGTTAATGTTGGTCCAGATAGCACCCAAGAGGGGGGGTGAATTAGGTTTTTCAAAAATTAAACTCTTTTGAATAGATAACCCTCAAGCGGAAATAAAAACTTAGATTCACAGATTTAAAACTAAGCAACTATAATGAGGAGTTGAAGATAAAGAGACAATCACAGCAAACACAATAGATTTTATAGTGGTTCGGTGTACCTACACCTACGTCCACTCCCAAGTACCTCTTGGGTCTACACTATAATCAAACTGATTACAGCATAGTTGTTTTGCAAGCTCACAACTCAAACTTGTTGTTTTCCTGGGCGCACAATGAACCCAGCTGGTTTTCAAGGCTCACCAGCACAAAACCTAAAACCACAAGCAAATGCTTGCATAAGGCTAACTGCCTCAACTGAATCAATCACCAGATTGACCCAGCAAACAATATAATGAGTTTACAAAAGCAAACTGCTCCTTCAATGAGCAAATATACAATAATGAAACAATAAATAGAGATTAGAAACCAAAGCCTGATTCGAAGATCTTGGTGGCTTCTTCCTTCTCTTCCTTTGAATGGATCTTCCTTTGGATATGCTCTTGAGGTTCAGAAGATTGAAAACTAGGGCTTCTCCCTTCTTTTGAGATTTCTTCTAAGTAGAACAGCAAAGGCTTGGAATCTCTTTCTCTTGGGGAATGAGTATGATCTTTCCTTACAGGTTTTCCCTCTTTTCTTTTCTGATAGATCTCAAGGATTTTCTCTATTCTTTTCTTTTTGCCTCTTTCTTGATTTTTCTTCTCCTCTCTTTGGGATGCAATCACCCCTCTTCTTATAGATTCGATTAATCCACAAATAGTGTAAAACTATCCGTTAGAAGCAAGTGAAAAGGATTAGATCCATAAATAACAATAGCCGTTGGGATTAAAATTGATAAGTTAAAGTTTAGAGTCGTTCTGACAGTTCTGAAGTCGTGTCTGACATTCTGGAGTCAGCTCTGGCTTTTCTGGAGTCGGCTCTAACTCGAAATAATTTAATCCGCTCGATCTGGAGTCGTCTCTGACTTTTATGGGGTCGACACAAAATTCTTCTGGAGTCAACTCTAGCAGTCCGGGAGTTGACTCTAAGTCGTGGCCTGAAAATCTAACATTCTGTTGTTTCTGATAGAGTCGGCTCTCACAGTCCCAGAGTCGACTCTAAGTCCGTGCCATTTTCCGAAGTCGGCTCTGCGATTCCATGTGTCGACTCTAATGTCTGCAGTCTTACCTTGACATTAGATTCAAACCAGAACTTGGTTTTCCTTCTTGATTTTGATCATGAATTAGACTTATAAACTGAAAGACTTAATCAAAATCATTAGTAACATCAAATGTTATACTCAAATAGTTTTGTTAATCATCAAAATCCTCAATTGGGTCAACAGTTAAGTCAAAAGATAAAATTGATAGATCAAAAGATAATTTCATTTCATCAAATGTCAAGTATTACAAAAAGAAACTGTACTTTCATTACATCAAAAACTAAACTTTCATTTCAAATTAAACAACAAAACTTAGACTTCATTACATGAAAATTACAAATTGGTTCTAATGATTCTTGTTAAATGATCTAAAATCCTTTGCATTCCTTCACTCTGAGTCCCTACAAATTCTTTAATCTTCTGTCAACAAAAGAGCAAGCAGTCATGATTTTATCTTGAAGCTCGGCATTGCATTTGGAGTAGGTCTCAGAATCTCCACAGATATCTTTAAGTTCTTCAAATATATTTTCAGATCATTACTTAAGGAATCTGCAGATGAACTAAGAGTTGATTCTATTTTGCCAATGCGATCATCCAGGGAATAAAGGGTTTCTTTAAGATTCATAAACTTATTATCAAACTCAGTCTTCAATTCATCCTTCTGAGCAGCAAGTAAACATTTGAGTTGCTCCAATTGAAGGTCTGAAAAACCAACTGATGAAGTGGATGACTAAACATGAACTTGAGCAGGTGCAGGGGCAGGAACAGGACTGCTAGGCTGGTGAGGGAACCCTCACAGATGGTCCAGCCTCAAAAGATGCAGAAGGTCTAGGTTCAGGGGCTCTCTCATCCAAGCTGCCTTTCCTTTCCCATTGCCATTGACCTTAAAAATCCCATCCGATGCAAGGTGGCCAAACTGTAGTAATCAGTATGCCTGAGATTCTTGGAAGGTTCATTGTCTAATATCACAACACCTTGGCTCCTGAAAACCATAGTTAGCACCATGCCATAGGGTAAGGACGATCTTCTTTTCCCTCCAGCCTCAGCCATATAAAATATCATCATTGCAGCTAAATTTATAGGTTGACTGGTCAACACACTGTCCATCACAACAATGTCTCGCTCGGAGACATACTCAAATCGACCGTTTTTGGAAATAATATTCTACTGCAAATATTGTGAAGTAATCTTAATTCCAAGGGCAGTTGGTTAGCCCTAATCTCCTCAAATTCTGTAACTTCTCTCCCTAACATCCTCGATAGAGCGGCTGACCTCTCACTGTGGATGTCGGCAACTAATCCAGTAATGGGAATGCTAAGGAGGTTTCCTAATTTTGAAAAGTGAGATGATCCTTTTACCTCTGACTGAGCTCACGATTCCACCATCACCTCTTGATAATTGAAATAGAATTCTTTGACAAGGGCTGGATATGTAGGAACATCAAGAGAACACACTTTATCCCAGCCTAGTTCCTTGATTTGATTCCCAATAGAAAGCCCTCGGATTGAAAGAACTCGAAATCAACTTTCCTACCCATTGTTATTACTCTCCCTGCTAGGGTATCTACCTGAGGAGATGAAGGGTCTGGATTGTCCGAAGCAGTTGAAGAGGAATCACTCGGAGACGGCTCGCGCACGGGTCGCTCGCGACGTTTTCGTTGCCACGGGCTCCAAGCACTGATCCTCTCCTCTTAGGTGCCATTAGATCCTTAGGAAGGCTTGAATAGGATGGAATTAGAGATGGGGAGGCTTTGAGAGAGTTTGGGAAGAGTTTGGTTAAGGATTTGAAAAGAGATGAAATGACGAGGTGTCGACTCTGCCCTAATAAATCGATTTGGGACCCCCAGGTGTCGACTCCCGCAAAGTCGGGTGTCGACTCCAAATCGCTAACACAGTCAGCGCTCGAACTGGAGTCGGCTCCACTTATACGGGTGTCGGCTCCAAGGTCAGGGACCGAGAGCGACACAGACAAAGGTGTCGACTCCTCAAACTGAGGTGTCGACTCCACTGACAGTTTCAGAGAAAAATAATTCAAACAACTGAAACTTGTCAAAATAAATTCAATAAAATTTTGAAAAAATTTTGGAGTATGAAGAATCAAATTGCTCAGATGACTAGATAATTTGTCCTTAAAATTATGAAAGGAATATCAAGAAATTAATAGAAATCTAGATAGTCATTCCTTAGAGTTTCAAAATCATTCCAAAGGGTCACATATCCCTAATTCACCTCTAAGATAACAAAATCTCTCTTCACTCAAAGGTTTTGTAAATATGCTAATTGTTCTTCAGTATTAACATATTCAAGACAAATTTCATTATTAGCTACATGTTCTCTTATAAAGTGATATCTAATTTCAATGTGTTTTGTTCTTGAATGTTGAATTGGATTTTTAGTTAAATTTATTGCACTTGTGTTATCACATCTAATTGGAGTTTTATCAAGTGTTATGCCATAATCTTCAAGTTGTCTCTTAATCCAAAGGATTTGAGCACAGCAACTTCCAGCTGCAACATATTCTGCTTCAGCAGTAGATAATGCAACCGAATTTTGCTTTTTGCTAAACCAAGAGATTAAGTTACATCCTAAAAATTGACATGCACCACTTGTGCTTTTTCTATCTAATTTACATCCAGCATAGTCAAATCAGAATATGCAATCAAGTTTAATGTTGAGTCTCTAGAATACCATAAACCTACATTTTTAGTTCCACTTAAATATCTTAAGATTCTTTTTACAGCAATTAAGTGAGATTCTTTAGGTTCAGATTGAAATCTAGCACATAGACAAACAGCAAACATGATATCTGGTCTACTAGCTGTTAAGTAAAGAAGAGATCCGATCATACCTCTGTAATATTTTTGATCTACTTTCTTACCATCTTCATCTTTGTCCAATTTGCATGAAGGACTCATAGGTGTTCCAAGTGGTTTGATTGACTCCATTCCAAACTTCTTGAGAAGTTCTTTTGTGTATTTTGCTTGATTGATGAAAATTCCCTCTTTGCTTTGCTTGATTTGAAGTCCTAGGAAGAAGTTGAGTTCTCCCATCATGCTCATTTCAAACTCACCCTGCATTAACTTAGCAAATTCTTGACATAACAGATTGTTAGTAGCACCGAATACAATATCATCAACATATATTTGTACTACTAATAAATCTTTGTCTTTTCTTTTCAAAAATAGTGTTTTATCAACATTTCCTCTTATAAAATCATTTTCAATCAAAAATTTACTTAATCTTTCATACCAAGCTCTAGGTGCTTGTTTTAAACCATATAGTGCTTTGTGCAATTTAAAAACATGATTTGGAAATTCATGATCTTCAAAACCAGGTGGTTGTTCAACAAAAACTTCCTCATTTATAAATCCATTTAAAAATGCACTTTTAACATCCATTTGAAATAAATTGATATGCATATGACATGCAAATGCAAGTAATAATCTAATTGCTTCTAGTCTAGCTACAGGTGCAAAAGTTTCATCAAAATCAATTCCTTCTTCTTGATTATATCCTTTTGCAACTAATCTAGCTTTGTTTCTAATTACTATGCCATTTTCATCTAATTTATTTCTAAATACCCATTTTGATCCTATAACAGAATGATCTTTAGGTCTATCTACAAGAGTCCAACATTATTCCTAGTAAATTGATTTAATTCTTCTTGCATAGCTAACATCCAATTATTATCTTTTTTCTGCTTCTTCAATAGTTTTAGGTTCAATTTGAGATACAAATGCAAGATGATTATTGATGTTTCTCATTGATGATCTAGTTCTTACTCCTTGAGATGGATCACCTATAATTAATTCTTTTGGATGACCATAGGCATATCTCCAATCTCTAGGAAGATCTACATCATTATGATTTGCATCAACAACATCAACACTAGGAGAATCATTATCTTTAGCTTCTTGTTCATGATCTGAAGATACATCTATATTTAATTTTTCAATGTCTCTTTCTAGAATGTTTGTATCTTCCTCATCATCAATTTTTCTGAACTTGATGCTAAAGATTCATCAAAAATTACATGAATAGATTCTTCTACAATTAAGTTTCTCTTGTTAAATACTCTATAGGCTTTACTAGATGTTGAATATCCTAAGAAAATGCCTTCATCAGATTTTGCATCAAATTTTCCTAGATTATCTTTACCATTATTATGAATGAAACATTTACAACCAAATGCATGAAAGTAACTTATGTTTGGTTTTCTATTATTCCATAGTTCATAAGGAGTTTTCTTAATGATTGGCCTAATTAAAGCTCTATTAAGAATGTAACATGCCGTGTTTATAGCTTCCGCCCAAAAGTATTTTGGTAGGTTGCTTTCACATAGCATGGTACGGGCCATGTCTTCTAAGGTTCTATTTTTCTTTCAACTACTCCATTTTGTTGTGGTGTTCTAGGTGCTGAAAAATTATGATGGATGCCATTTTCTATGCAAAAGTTTTCAAATAAATGATTTTCAAATTCAGTGCCATGATCACTTCTAAGAGACACTATGGTGTTATTTTTCTCATTTGTGACCTTTCTTGAAGAATTTCAAAAATAATGGAAAGGTCTCATCTTTATGAGCTAAAAATAATACCCAAGTGTATCTAGAGTAATCATCTACAATCACAAGACCATATTTCTTTCCTCCTAGACTTGTGGTTCTAGTAGGTCCAAAAAGATCCATGTGAAGTAGTTCAAGTGGCCTAGAAGTGGAAACAATATTTTTAGTTTTGAAAGAGTTTCTAGTTTGTTTTCCAAATTGACATGCATCACAAATTTTGTTATTTTCAAAATCTAGTTGTGGAAGTCCTTTTACTAAATCCATTCTTAATTAATTTTGAAATTAGGTGTGTGCTTGCATGACCTAATCTACGATGCCATAACCAACCAATCTCATTCATATTAGCATTATTAGCAACTAAGCAATGATTACTAGTAGACAAATTGTCTAAATCAATCAAGTATACATTGCCATTTCTATTTCCAATAAAAATAATGCTATTATCAATGGGATTAGAAACTGTGCAGATAGAAGCTTCAAATGATACTTTAAAACCTTTATCACATAATTGGCTAATACTTATTAGATTATGTTTTAAACCATTGACATATAAAACATTTTCAATATATGTGGAGGGAGTTATTTGAATTTACCAAACCCCATGATTTGGCCTTTGCCATTGTCACCAAACGTAACAACTCCTCCTCTTTTGCTTTCAAGGGTGATGAATTGATCCTTGTCACCCGTCATGTGAGCAGCCACTATCGAGATACCACTTTCGCTTTGAATCTTTTGGCCGCAAGACACTCCTGCAAAAATAATTAAGTCTTATATTTAGGTACCCAAGCCTTCTTGGGTCCTTCATGGTTAGTAGCATAAAAGATTGTTCCTTTGGAACCCATATTTTCTTTCCTTTACTATTTAAATTTTGTTACTTTTCTTACATTACATTCATAGGATTTATGGCCTTCTTGTTACAATAATGACATGTAACACTATCTCTATTTTGTTCTTTTCTAAAGAAGTTTTTGACAAATTTTTGTTTTATGTTAGGTCTATATCCTAATCCAGCCTTATCAAATATAGCTCTTTGATTACTAATAAATTAAGTTTTTCAGAACTATAAGTAAATTTATCAACAATATTCTTATATTTATCAACTTCCTTCTTTAATTTATCATTTTCATTGGAAATTGATCTTTTTCTTTTGTCAAATTTTCATTTTCAGATTTCAGCATCTTAATCTCATTAGTAAGATTATCTTTTTCTTTAATGAGAATTGAATTATCATTTTTCAAAAATTTGTATTTCTTTTTTAAAACTTTAAAATCATCAACTAGTTCATTAAAAGCTTCAAACAATTCATCAAATGCAAAATCATCACAAGGGTTTTCAGAACTTACCTCGTTGTCGTCGTTTGCCATAAAGCAAATGTTTGCAACTTCTTTTTGATCTTCCTCTGAAGAGGATTCATCGCTGTCACTCCAGTTGCAACATAGGCTTTCTTCTTCTTCTTGTAGGCTTTCTTTAGTTGAGGACAATCATATCTAAAGTGCCCCGGTTTCTTACACTCATAGCAAATTAAGGGTCTTTCTCTTTGTCCTTGTCCTTGTCCTTTTCTTTTTCTCCTTCCATCTTAATTCCAGATTTCTTCTTGTGGAAGGGTCTCTTTCTTCTCATGAATTTTTGAATTTTCTAGCTAGAAGAGCTGTCTCATCATCATCATCATTATCACTGCAGCTCTCCTCACTTTCTGCAGCCTTAAGAGCTATAGTCTTCTTCTTTTTAACATCTTCCTCTATGTGCTGCTTCATGGTTAACTCATGGGTCATTAGTGATCCAAGTAGCTCCTCCAAGGGTAAAGTGTTGAGGTCCTTGGCTTCTTGGATTGCTGTCACCTTTGCTTCCCAAGTCCTTGGAAGTGACCTAAGAATTTTGCGAACAAGTTCAGAATTAGTATAAATCTTACCTAGACTTTTCAAACCATTTACAATATCGTGAATCTAGTATACATGCATGCTATAGTTTCAGTTTGTTCCATGCTAAATAATTCATATTATGAACAAGAATATTTATCTTAGATTCTTTAACTTGATTTGTACCCTCATGGGTAACCTCTAATCTATCCCATATCTCTTTTGCGGAATTACATGTAGAGATACGATTAAATTCATTTGCATCTAAGGAACAATATAAGACATTCATGGCCTTAGCATTGAGCTGAGCCATTTTCCTATCATTATCATTCCAATCCCTTTCGGGCTTAGGAACAATAGAGCCATCAACTATGTGTGTGGTGTGCTAGGTCCATTAATTATAACACTCCACAATTCATAATCTGAAGCTTGAATGAATATCCTCATTCTTGCTTTCCAATATGAATAGTTGGAACCATTAAACAAGGGAGGTCTATTTGTAGAATGACCTTCAGCAAATGAAGATCCAACTTGAGCTGCCATTTGGATCTTTAGCTCTTGATCGTGTGATCAAATAAAATGAGCACTTGCTCTGATACCAATTGTTGGCCCAGATGGCAACCCAAGAGGGGGGGTGAATTGGGTTCTTTAAAAATTTTAACCTTTTAAAAACTATTGCTTGGAGATAGATGAAATTAAATGCAATGCAATATTAAACACAACCAAAGAGATAGAGATAGAGATAATCAAAGCACGGCAAACACAAAGATTTTATAGTGGTTCGGTGTATCCAACACCTACGTCCACTCCCAAGATCCACTTGGGTCCACACTATAATCCTCTTGATTACAGTCGAGTTGTTTTACAAGATCACAACTCAAAACTTGTTGTTTCCCGGGATCACAACGAACCCAGCCGTTTTTCGGGCTCACCAGCACAAAACCCTAAACTCAAGCTAATCTAGCTTGACCCGAGGTATACTACCTCCACTAGTTCAATCCCCTTGATAGAACTAGCACAAACAAGAAAGAATAATGTTTTTCAATAATACAAAGCTCCTCAAATGAGCAAATATTCAAAATAAAGAATAAGGTTAGAAAAGCCTGTTTGAAGTGATTGGATTTGAGCTTTTCTTCTTTTCTTCTTTTCCTTTTCTCTTTGAAGATGTTGAATCAGCCTCAGCTTTGATTCGTTGCAAATGTTGCAGATGAGAAGTTGGAAAATCTCAAAAACAGAGCTTTTCTCCTTTTTGGAATCCTCCGATTTTTCCAATTGAGCGCCTTGGATTCTCTTTGAGCTTTTTGGAGTGGAAGGATTTGAGTTTGAACTCTTTTCTCTTTGATTTCAGGCTCAAGACTTCTCGGATTTTTGATTTGAAAGCACTTCTTTTTCGTTTTTCCTTCGTTATTTTTTCAAACGGCGTTCTTCCCTTTTATAGATTTCCTTTAATCCATTTTTGGTGAGAAAACTAGCCGTTGGAATGTACCTGGAAAGTTTTCCAAACAAAATATATCCGTTAGAAGTTAGGTAAAAGAAAATATTACCGTTAGAGCTGATCTGGCATTTTAAAATTTCGTTCCAGACAGGTTGGAGTCGGCTCCAACTTTTCAGGTGTCGGCTCCAAGTCGTTTATCCAAAAATAGAAAGTTCTGAGTTCGTCGAGGAGTCGGCTCCGAAAAAGTTAGGTGTCGGCTCGCCATGGTCAGGTGTCGGCTCCAAAAGACTGTAAGTGTCGGCTCCAAGGTAGTCAAAAATCAAGCGTTCTGTCCCCGCATCGGAGTCGGCTCCAGACACTGTAAGTGTCGACTCCGAAACTCTGGGTGTCGGCTCCGAAACTCTAGGTGTCCGAACCGTATCAAAAATTAGAAGAATATTTGACTGGCCATGGGGTCGGCTCCAGAATTCCTAGGTGTCGACTCCAGGCTCTGAAACTTTGAAACTTATATTTTGCAATTGATTCAAAACACGTTTCTTAATGCCTTTAAATCAATCAAATATTTTTAAGCCCTGAAACACTTGTCAAATCTATTAGTAATCAAATAAATATACTCAATTCCTTTATTAATCATCAAAATCAATAATTGGGTCAACAAGATCTTATCCATCCGTCCTAACAACCCTGAGGCAATACCTATCAAACTTACCAAACTCATTTTTTTGGTAACCAATAAGTTAGTGTTTGATAAAAAAAAGCCGTATCTAAATAATAATCAGCTTTCTATAATAACAGTTTTACCTTGAAAAAATATGTTTAGAGAAAAATAACTATTTCTTCAATCTTTAGGTAGTGTTTGATAGAAAAACTCTGTTCCTAAATAAGTGTACATAATAGAGTTTTTTCGGAGGATATCCCTACATGATAGAGTTTTTTCGAGGATATCCCTAGGGATATCCTTTAGCTATCCCTTTGAACGAACTAAATGCAAAAATCTAAATTTAGAGGATCACTTTTTATTATCCCTTCTGATTGTATTTGATTGAAGGGATAGAAAAAGATATCCTTCAAAAAAATTGATTTAATTTCTAAACTATCCTACAATTTTTAATATAATAATTAATTTGGACCATTTGATTTCAGATCAACGGTTGATTTCATATCAAACGGTCCATATCAAATGGAAAAAAATTCCCAGGCGATGGTGGTTGCACACATAGTACTCACCCGGAGACATGGCCGCGGCAGCAGAGGAGGTTGCGGGTGGAGGCAGCGACGGCGATGGGCTTGGGGAGGAAGGAGAGGGTGGGGCTCGTCCTGCAGGCCAACATGGATCCGACCGACGGTGCAAGTGATCTTGCATGTAACGAAGTTCTCCCCACGGTGGGGCTCTCTAGGTTGAAGAGGATGCCGTTGTAGGCGAAGAGACTGTAGGCCTCACGGTAGTTGACGGTGTACCAGTGGGCGGCGACCTTGGCAACGGTGTATGGGGAGCGAGGGTGGAAGGGTAAGGACTCGGACTGGGTGGGGTGGGGTGGAGCCGAACATCTCAGAGGAGCCGGCCTGATAGTAGCAGATGGGCTTGCTGGAGGAGGTGGAGGAGGAGCGGACGGCCTCGAGGAGGCAAAGGGAGCCGGTGGCGACGACGTCAACAGTGTAGTCGGGGATCTTGAAGGAGACGGCGACGTGGGACTGGGCAGCGAGGTTGTAAACCTCGTCGGGGAGGAGGGAGTCGACCCAGTTGCGGAGGGAGGAGGCGTCGGAGAGGTCGGCGTAGTGGAGCTTCATGTTGTCGAGTCGGACAGTATTGTAGTTGGAGGAGCGCCGGATCAGCTTAAGATTCGGGGCGATGGCCGCTCGGACGGAAGGAGGAAGAACGAAAGGATACAAAGAAATTTTAGGGCAAAAGCAATTCTTTTATTGATAAATATGCCCTCAAGGGATAGCTAGGAGATAATTAGCTATTCCTAGGTTCCCTAGGCTGCGTTTGGATGTCAAAAAGTTATTTCGAGAATAGGGATACGAATTCCGTAGGAATAGCTTATTCCTTTTGTTATTCTAGATTTCTGTTTGGATGAAAATCTGATATTCCATGTTATTCCAGTGCAATTAATGCAGTGTTATTCCAAATGATGTTTGGATGACATGGGAATAAGCATGTATTCCAGTAGGAATAGATGAAGAATTATTCTGAATTCAAAGATACCCCTTCCAATAAAAATGGTTTATCAATTTATTTTTAAAATGACATGAATAAATTATTATTATTCATAAATAAGGTAATAAATTAATTATTTTAAAAAATATAAGAACATACTTAATAAATTATTTTATTAATAAAGAAAAAAATAACATACTTAATTTATTATTTTCTATTAATAATTTATTTAATTTTAAATTATATAAAAAATTTATTAATTATTTAATTGAATAATTATTATTTATTAATAAATAAGGTAATAAATTAATTATTATTAATAGAATAATATAAGAACTACTTAATAAATTATTTTATATTAATAAAGAAAAAATAACATACTTTTATTATTTTCTATTAATAAATTATTTAATTTTAAATTATATGAATAAATTTATTTAATTTATTTGATTGAATGAATTATTATTTATTAAGAAATAAGGTAATAAATTAATTATTATTAATAGCTTAATAAACATACTTAATAAATTATTTTATATTAATAAAGAAAAAAAAACATACTTAATTTATTTTTTCTATAATAATTTTTTTAATTTTAAATATATTATAAATAAATTTAATTAATTGAATAAATTATTTTTATTATAAATAAGGTAATAAATTAATTATTATTAATAAAATAATATAAGAACATACTTAATAAATTTATTTCATTTAAATTATATTATAAATAAATTTATTTTATTTTAAATTATATTATAAATAAATTTATTTTATTTTAAATTATTATAAATAAATTTATTTTATTTATTTAAATGACATAAATAAATTTATTTAATATATTAATTTAATGCCATCGGTGCCTCTGGAATAGCTATAGTGAGAATAGGAGCTATTCCATCCAGTACCATGGAATAAGAAATTAGAATAAGAAGGGTTGACTGGAATAGCTAATCTAGTGGGGCCCACACACCTTTTTTCTTCTGTTTGAGGGAATAAGGGCCTATTCCAGGCCTTATTCTCCCATCCATAGTTAAACATGGGTTATCCCCTCTGGTTAAACTTTTTAAGATATATCCCCTGTAGTTATAGGTTTTGGGGATAAGAAGGGATATCCAGAGGATAACCCCTCTTATCCTCTATTTCAAATACAGCCTTATGTAGTGTTTGATTCCTCAAAAGCTATCTCTGGATAAATATACAGGATAGAATTTATCCAGGGGATAGCTGAGGGAATAAACATATTTTTAAAATTACAAGTCTACCATCAAGGGATACTTTAGTTGTTCCTGGATTCCCTAGAGAATAAGTTCAGGGGATAACCCATGATTAAACATGAGTTTTCCTCTCTGGTTAAACTTTTTCAGACCTATCCCCTTTAGCTATAGCATTTGGGGATAAGAAGGGATATCCAGGGGATATCCTTCCTTCTTCCCCATATCAAACACACCTTAGGAAATAAGTTTAGAGGATAACCCATGCCCATATCCCATCTGGTTAACTTTTTTTTTCAGCTATCCTTTGTAATTATGATTTTAAGAATAAAAAAAGATATTCATAAAATATCTTCTTATTTTCTATTTCAAACACACCCTAAGTAAACTTATTACCATATTAATATAGTAGCCAATCAAGGTAGTCGAAATCAAAAGGAACTCCAAGCTTAGGCAAGGGTTAGTTCAAAACTGACTTTTAAGTTTTTATATATCATGCGCAGTGTAAAATATGTGCATTGTGCATGATGATTGATTTATGTATGCATGCATGCATGCATAAAAAGTATTTTTATTTTTTTAATATTATATACATGGCCATGTGCATATTAATCATTATATATCATGTATGTATTCCTCCATGCGATGCATAAATAACTTTTCTATATATATTAGGTCGGGCTAATAGGTAGCCAACCCATGTCTAAGTTATATTTAATCCATATTGCTGCTGTTAGGCTAGGCTTCAGCTTAGATGGCCAAGCCTTTTAGGTAGGTACGGGCATCTTCCGTGTCACGCTGGGCTAAGATAGACCTTGACCCAATCTAAGCCACCCACGTTATCCTCGTTGCTAATCCCTCTCCCAGTTGGCGATACGCTCCCCCTGCACAGTTCGTGGATAACGATCCGGACCCGAAACCACTCCCAAATCTCCCTTAATTTCAAACTTCGGATCCGCCATCGTATCACCGCGCGATATGATATTTCCACCCTATTTCCTCACATCAGCTGCATAGAATAAACCAACAAACACGCGATCTCACGGTCGGACATCAAACACGCCACGGCCATTAGAACAGTAGTAGTGACGTGTCAGCTATTAAGCACTTATCAAGAGAGAATTCTAGCCCAAGGCAAGCGGCAGATCCCTATAAAGGAGAGCCGGTGGAATAATGGTGGGGATGGGCAGCCAACGGTCCAAGCGCGTCTGGATTTTTCTAGCTGTCCGGCCTCGGGTCGAGGGGAAAATAAAACGTAAAAAGGCCGAAGGAAAGAGCGAAGCACTTTCCTCTCGCTTCACGCTCTCCGTCGGGTGTCGATTCGGGTCGCGAAACTCGTTGCTTGCTTTCTGATCGCGTCTTCGTTTTTTAAATTCCGGAGGTAAGGATGTGAAAATCCATGCTTCGTTCTTTTTACGGGTTGTTTGAATCGTTCAAAGTCGATGGATGGGAGAGGAAGACTTTCCCCGTTTGCTTGGTCTGATCGATCCAAGATTTCTGTGCAAATAAGGGGAAATTGGTCGTTCTCCTCCTTCTCTTGGTCTAATCGATCCAAGATTTCTCTGCGAATTGGGGGAAATTGGTCTTTCTCTTCCTTTTCTTGGTCTAATCGATCCAAGATTTCTGTGCAAATTGGGGGAAATTGGTCTTCCTTCATCTTAAAAGGGCCCGATAGGATGTAGTTATTCATCATGCAGTGGTTGTTGCCCTCTTCGTTTGCCCGTTTTGGGTCTGGATTTGGCCGTTCTTTGGGAAGTTTTTTTTGCTGCCTATCCTTGTCATTATCCTCGTCATTAGCGTCTGGAATTTTAATTGGACTGATATAGGAGGGTAATTGTAGGTGATTAGTTTGCTTTTCGCTATTTAATTCTAGGGTTATGGTTTTAATTGAATGCTATGTTCCCTTGTTTTTTAATTGGAGAATCTTGTTATATTTCCTTAGTTTCAAGGTCTGAGCTTTCCTTTTTGCTGACCATTGATATAGCGGGGGACTTACATGCATCTTTGAGTCTGAAACCTAGAGACTTAGAATTCTATATTCGAAATCCTAATTGTGCCTTTTCTTTTATGGTATATGATTTAAATTCATAGTGCAAGAGAATAGTGTAAAGGTCTGAACTTTCTTTTTTCCTGACTATTGATATATTGGGGGGACTCTCATGCATCTTTGAGTCTGAAACCTTGAGAGCTAGATTTCTTCTTCGAAACCCTAATTTTGCCTTTGCTATTATGATATATAATTTAAATTCATAGTGCAAGAGAATAGTGTAGATTGGCAATGGATAATTGAACTGATGGGGGCAAATCTCCGAATCTGACCTTTTCTCTCAAATATCGGTGACCTAGGCCCAACAGAGTACCACCTTAAGTTTGCAGTCAGCTTTCAAATTTCGTGGATTGGCCTATGAACTCTCAGGTTAATATGAGCTTGCAAGAAACCTATGCACCTTATTTGTAGGCCAGCCATCATCAATTGCTGCTGCTTTGCATAAAGTTAGCCAGTATTCACAAACAAATGAAGGATCCTACGTGAATAATGTTTCCGATAATATGACATCATTCTTACCAACCTTTTATGAATGGCCGTGCTTCATAAGTTTTATGTATATTTTTGCAACTGAGAAATGCAGAGAGATGTCTTATATTAATAAAAGGGAAAGATATTACGATGACACTTTACATCTCATCCCTCACATGAGTTGTCTCAAATGTGACAAATTGCAGGCTGTAGTTTTCAGCTAATCTGGTAAAGCCCAGTTTAAAACTAACATGGATAAGCATGGCACAGATATAACATGAGCAATTTATTCATATAATTTGACTATATTACTTGGTAGCTGCTTATAAAATTTCCATGTGTTCTATTCCTCTTGAAACCACGACAGCTATCATGGTGTTATGATGACTTTTAACAACAGAGAACTTGTGTGTTTGATCTGCTGGTTGCATTGACTGTAAAGTTATGGTTATGCTATGTCATACGCTTCTTTCAGTCTCTGTATATACATGCACAAACTTGTCTTTGTGTTGGTGTGTATATCTTGAGGTGTGCAAGCATATTTAGAGTTGTATTATTAGTAAAATTACTAATATAGAAGCATATTTAGAGTTGGACATGTACAACGAAGACCTTTAGATGCTTCAATTAGAAAGAATGATCTTTTAATAATCCATGGTAAAGATAGAGGTAGGGGTAGACCTAAACTAACATGGATAAAATAATTAAAAAAGATATAACTATATGTAATTTGAATGTCAACTTAGTTCTAAATAGAGCAGAGTGGAGGAAGCAGATTCATATAGCCGACCCCATGTAGTTGGGAAAAAGGCTTAGATGAGATGAGTTGAGTTGTACTAGTAAAATTACTGATTTGTTTTCTATATTGTTGCCTAAATGTAGCAACCCAAAAGGGAGGGTGAATTGGATATTTTAAAAATAATTATGCAGACATGTGCTTATCACTAATCAAATTTAATCGGCAGTGGTGTAGTGATGTGAACACAATAATATCACAAAAATTATGCAAGCAATCATAAACACGAAAATTTTTATAGTGGTTCAGTGCCAATTCAACACCTACATCTACTCTCCAAAAATTCTTTAGAAATTTTACTCCAATCGTATTACCAATGATTATAACCCCTAGCCTTACCAGGCTAGTTCACTTGTTACACAGCACAAGGCAACCAAACCCCTAGCCTTACCAGGCTAGTCCACTTGTTTCACGGCACAAGGAAGCCAAACAACCAAGGGTTAAACCTAATCCTTTTACAAGATACATAATATGTTTAGAAAAGATTAAGAACAGAGTGCTCCTAGAATGAGCAAATATTCAGAGATAAATACGTTACAATTTTGTAGACAATCATCAGCAATAAATTAAACTCTTTGAAGTAGCTGAAGCTTTGAATGCTCGTGGAAGCTTTAATGATTCAGCAGGGATGAGCAGTAAATGATCTTCAAGCTTTTTCGATTTCAACACAGAGCTTCCTTTCAACAACCACGAATGTATGCAATAAAGGCTCTCTTGTTCTTTCTCTATTCCCATTCTCTCTATTCTCTCTCACTTCTTTTCTTTCATACTCAGCTATTTAAAGCATTGATCAGCAAAGATATCCGTTAGACTTAATTGAAATTAATGAAAAGTAAAACGGGAAGAGAAGATAACCGATGTGAATGTTTTCCTTGAGCATTGAATGCACTAACATCCATTTGAAGAAGCTCTGCATTTTTTTTCAAAGAACCAGAGGCCAGTTAGCTAGAAGAAGAAAGAGCACGTCCAGGTGGAGAGATCAGCTTCCATTAGTTAGTTGAACCAAGAGTTCAGTTAACTAACTTCAAAGTGTGCACGGCTAGAATAGGTTTCTCCCTTCCATTAGCTAGCTGGACTAAGATCCAGTTAGCTATTTCAGCAAGAAATTCGGCCAAGGGAAGTATCTAAGTTCCAATAGTTAGCTGGACTGAAAGTCCAGTTAACTAGATCAAGCAAGAGCATGGCCATAATGTGTTTTAGTTTGAATTTAGTTAGCTGGAGAAGAGCTTCAGTTAGTATATTCAAACATCACACGGCCAGAACTAAGAAAAACTTCTGTTAGCTAGCTAGATATAAGGTCTAGTTAGCGAATCTTTGAATCCACTCGGCTAGGAAAGAGAGCAGCAAACCATTAGTTAGCTGGACCAAAGGTCCAGTTAGCTAATTCAATATTTCACACGGCTAGGAGAGAGATGCATGGCAATATAGTTAGCTGGACCAAGGGTCCAGTTAGCTATATTCAAAATAGCACGGAGAGAGAGAGAGAGAGAGAGAGAGAGAGAGAGAGAGAGAGAGAGAGAGAGGTGCATGGCAATATAGTTAGCTGGATCAAGGGTCCAGTTAGCTATATTCAATAGTAGCACGGCCAGAGAGAGATGCATGCCAAAGATAGTTAGCTGGAGTTTAACTCCAGTTAACTAAGCTCAAGAAACCCACGGCAAGAAATGTTCATGTAAAGATAGTTAACTGAGGTTGAACCTCAGTTAGCTAGAGTAATAAATACCGGCCAGGGATAAAAGTCAGCATCCGTTAGCTAGCTGGACTGAGTCCAGTTAGCTGTTTCCATCAAGTGTTCGGCCAAGAGAGGTTTGCATGCCATCCTAGTTAGCTGGGTGAAATGCCCAGTTAACTGATTTGAAGAACTGCACGGCCAGGAGAATCATCAGGCAATTTTAACTCAACAAGGGACATGAAGCACATTATAATTCATCTGAAAGCATTCTCTTGTCATGCTGCATTTTCCTACATTGATTTTTGTCTCCATAATAAACATATTAGTACTTACTTATTGTTTTGTAATAATCAAAATCAATTTAGGGCCAACATATATTAACATTATAGTGAATATTTGACATTGGACTTTTGGCCTGCAATTTATAGTTCCAACTATTGATAAGGGTTTCTCTTCTTGTCAAATCGAGCATAATCTGATATACAAATGCACATCATGCAATTTGATCAGGTTGTACATGAAATTTGCTAAATTCATGGTCATGTTTCAACTGATAGATGTGAATAAGTTTTATTAGGTCAACTCATGTGATTTATCTTATTGATTCAGTTCTTATTTTGTTAGGTAGTAGGGCATGCTATAGGAGAGCTTTTGAATCAAGATTTTACTTTACATATCTTTTTCCCTTCATTTTGTGCTAAAGAATTGTTTTTGTCTCTGATAGCAATTAAATCAAGATGAGTCGAGCTCATGATGAGCAGTGGACCTTTCTTCCCTTTGGAAAACCTTTCCGGAATATACTTCTGAAGGGATCTTATCTGTCACCAAAGCTTCTTACCTTGCTGAATTCTTTTGAGCAAACCTTGGCTGAAAGTTTAAAAAGGCTCAAGCCTAAGGATACTTCAGATGTCGTTAGATTATCTTGGATGAGACTTGCAATGGAGTTCTTATCTGAGGCCCACACTAACATTCAAACTTTAATAACTGATCTTCAGTTTCCTGTTTCTGACTGGGATGAGAAGTGGATTGACGCTTACTTGGACAGCAGTGTCAAGTTGCTAGATATTTGCATTGCCTTTAGCTCTGAGCTCTCCCAGCTGGAGCAAGGGCAACTCTTGCTACGGTATGTCTTGCATGTTTTGGACTCCGGTAGTTCTCTTTCCTCTGAACAACTTAAACGGGCTGATGCATCTCTTCATGATTGGATGAAGCAATTCAACTCAAGAGTCCCAAGCTTGAAAACTGTTCTTCTATCTTACAAAGTCTTGCTCAAACTCTCTGTATGTCGAAGGTCAAGAACTCTGCCAAAGGAAAGGTATTGATGAGGGCCTTGTATGGAGTGAAGGTTATGACGATATTTATTTGCAGTGTCTTCACAGCAGCATTGTCAGGTTGTTCTACACCATTGATGTCTTGCATGTTTCTGACGAGTTCTTGTGGGCTGAGGCCTTCAGTGACTTGCAAGCTTCCGTGAACGAGGAAGTTAGGAGACAATTTTCAAGCGGAAAGGTTATAATATTGAAAGAGCTGGAGGCAGTTGAAAAATGTGCGGAGAGATTGCATGCTTTGACTGGTTGTGTTAGCCACAAGGATGAGACTTTGTGCAAAACGGTTGTCAGAAAGAAGAAACGTTTCTGCAAAGCAATGGTATTAGACATGAAGAAATAGGCACGCTGGCTAAAAGTGTGGATCATAAAGAAAGAGAGCGGTTCCAGGAGTCCATCTCAAATATGGCTGAAGAAGCGGAGAGGCTTGCCAATGGGCTTGATCCTCTGTCAAAGCAAGTGGGGGGCTTCTTCCAAATTGTTCTAACAGGTCGCGATGCTTTGCTTTCTAACCTTAGAGTATCTGATGCAACGCAGGAAGTAATGTTGATGAGATCAGATCATGAGGTGGTTGGATTGCTTATGAAATATTGGTGCTCTTTTGTTGGTGTGGGCTGATAATTCTCCTGAAGATCTCACGGGATGTTGTTCATGGGTTGAAGAAAAGAGAATGTACGGGTAATGTAAGGTTTGCCGTGTTTGTATGTTGTGTCTCTTATATTTGTAATATAAACATTATTATAAAATGATCAAGGTTATTTACTTCCACTTTGGTGGTGATCTGTGTTCGGTCGTTCTCATATTATTGCTTCAGCAATTTGTTTTAAGGTGATTTTGAAAATTGAACATATCAATGTTGTGGTCCATCATGCAGCTGAGTTTACCTGGAGTTATCTCGCATACCATCGAGATGATGTTTGCAACAATTGTTTGTTTAGTTGAGACCATCTCGGTAGTTTATGTCATTAGGTTTTTGAATTGTTCAATGTGAAACTATTGGTCATCAGTTATCTTCAAACTGACTTTTATTTTATTTGCAGAGAGGGAGCAGAATGGATTATTGTGTTCAAGCCAAAACAGAGACTTTGACTTGCAACCAAAAGCGTGTTCCACGTTGTGCGCATGTAAGAGGAGGTTGGTTGCTGAAACCGGGCTTGGTTTAAATCAAAATCAATTACCCAACACCCGCAGGCCTGTAATCCATATCTAGTAATCTGTACTTATCATGGTTTGCGCTTCAGAAATTGAAACGCTTGATGCTTATGCTGTTGTTGTTGCCGGCTGAGCCAAAAGGTAAATTCTTCCGACTCGCACTTGGAATTTAGATGCTCCGCTTTCAAATTGGTTATGATGTTAGGCTTGGTCCAAAATAACGCGATCTTGTTTTTGTTGAAGGCATAATCATACCCTACAGACGTATCGTAATTTGTCCATGTATTTTGAATCCTCGTGAGCAGCTATGCTATTGAACTTTTTATGGGATATCAGATGGCTTCCTTTGAAAGCATCAGCTCTTTTGTTGCCATTCTGTTGGAGAGACTCAAGTTATTTGTGCAGTTCAAATTGGGCCTCCAACTCAGCTTTTCATATGCTTTAGTTATCCTGTTATACTAGTTAGGTAGGATCTTACTTTAAAAAGATTATTAAGTGACTAGTATTTGAATTTCTTGATTTTGTGTATGTATTTAAAACTTTTTTAGCATATAATTGATATGAGGTTGAATTTGTACCTACCTGAACTCTTATATATTTTCTTTATTTAATTTCTAGCATTCTTTCTGATATAAGGGTATAAATTTAGTCAAATTTAAGCATAAATACTGCGATCATTTTCTCGTTGGTTTTTTTAAAAAAAGATTTGACTCATGATATAATGTTACCCAAGCAACTTTACTTTATATCATGTCATATTGTTATAATTATCACGTTTAATTTTCATATTAAGTATTAATATTATAATATAAGATCAATAGTCAACTTATAGTTTATTTTAATATCTTGTGATTAATATGATCAAATATATATCATGATGATATAATATTATTAGTTTATATTGATATAGTATTGAAAAATATTATATTTTAAAATCATCATAGCCATTATTATTATTATATGCATCCACCATAACGTATGCCGGTAACTCATGGAGTGGCATGACATATAAGTCCTCATTATATGCTTGATATTAAATCTTAATCGTGATAATTAAGCATCAGTGGAGTAATTACTAGAATACCAATAATATATCTAATAATTCAAGATTATTATATAATAATATTATCTAATTCGCATGCGATGCAAGTATGGTGCTGCATGCAAAGAAGAACCAGTTTCACAAGGCTAGAGGAGGTTCAAGAAGTTGCACTCGGTGGCCATCTTTTCAAGGAAAACGCTACTGTGAAGAGGTGATGCAGTGGATCCTTTGTCGTGCACCTAGCATCACCATCAAATGGAACGCCAGTGGTTAGACACCACCATATTTGTCACATCATTAGAAATTATAATTGAAAGCAATTTATCTGAACCCATCTTGGCTGTTCTCAGCTAGCTTATCCGGCGCTCTTTGCATCGAGACGTTTTAACTTCCATCTTGGCAACAAGCGTGCAATGATTAAATTGAATTCATAATAACCAAGTACATGACAACAATTCGGTCTTCCCATGACACAACAAAGACAAAGTCTTCTCATTACTCTTAGGCGCCCCCCATCCCCACCCCCACCACCCCCCCGCCCTCAATTTTTTTTTGCCTGCTGTTGCTGTCAAGTTAGTTGTGACGAGCGCTGGATATGGTGAGATCTTTGGAGACCTTCATAGAAGCGAAAAAATTATCTTTTTCTTCAGGCACCTGTAAAAAGTTTCGGACCGATAATTTTGATGAGGACCCTTCGACGCTTAAGTTAGCGAGCTTATTCAACAGGAATGTATTGCGTGTGTATTTTTTCAGAGGAGAAGAAAAAGAAAAAGATCTCCCGCTCTAAACTCGGAGTCCTCCTTTTATACCTATCCGGGGGTTCCTTTTACCTCGTTCTGTTGGAGGCATTGAATCTTTCTTGTTAGGATGAGCTCTTTGAATGGCAGGTTGTTGGGCTGTTGCTGAATAGGTGCCGTACATATCGGCACCTGTGGGGTGTATTAGCACTTGCCCGTGATTTCAGCGAGCGAGATATGCAGTAGTGGATGTCTCGAATCCCAGGGTCCGATATCCAAGGTTTGCTTTACTATGTTAGGAAAGCACACAACATAAGGCCCCAAGTTAAAGCCGAAGCCGAAGCTGGAGGTCGGAGCCGAAGCCAGAGGCCGAAGCTGGAGGCTGGAGCTGAAGGCCGGACTGGAGGCCGGAGCCGAAGCTAGAGGCCGGAGCCGAAGCTGGAGGCCGGAGCGAGGGCGAGGCCGAAATTGGAGGTCTGACCCAGAGCTAGAGGCCGAAGCCAGAGCAAAAGGCCAGGAAATCAGGGGCCGAGGCGAGAGTGCCGATGCCCCAAAAACGAGTTATCAAATCATTTGATTTCGGGAATTGCACAGGGCGTTATGCTACCGCCCAAAGGAGGTGATCAGCCACATCAGATGCCCTCCACCCCTGAGATGGGTGGGCATACAGTTGCCAGTGAAAGGGGTGTTAATATCCACCAGGTGGCTGACCTCCGTGCCATTATTTCGTCCGTTCAGGCTGTTAGGATTGGGAAAGATTTTCCTCGAGCGAGGAGTTGTAAAAAGGTGGGTGTCATCATTGCGGTAATGTCACCGCCACCTCTTTATTGGTGGTGTTTTTCGTGTTTCTCGCGCTGAGTGGTTGCCGAAGCGGTTTCCAGTAGAAAGCGGACATATGGCCAGATCGGACAACGCGGGATGATTTGAAATGGGGTTATAAAAGAAAAAAATCGTCCTTATCCTCCAATCTTTACCTTTTCTTGTGTTACAATTTCTTACCTTGAATCTACAAGCTCTCGTTCATCCCCTGTTTCCGTTCCCCCCCCCCCCCCAGCTCTTTCTCCTTCAATCCCAGTTCGAGCTCTTTAGGTTAGTCCCCATGGCTTCTTCACCTTCTTGTTCTATTTCTGATTTTGGGATCGTTCCCCTGTTCCTTCCCAACCTTTTGCTTCCCCACTGACTCAGTGAACCACTTCATCTTCCGACCACGTTTCCCTAGAACGGTGGCGAATGACCGGACGTCCTGTAGCTGGGAACCGTCCGGTCGCCGGACGAGCCCCACCCCGGCACCGTCCGACCGTTGCCGATCTCTCTAGCGCTGTCAAGGAGTCCCCCGAATGGACTGCCTCCACCATGTCTGCTCAAGACATGGTGAACCTCGAAGCCAAGTACGATTTTCCTCCCAATATGCGTCTGTCCTACCCCACTCCCGATGACAGGGTAACTTCTTCCCATTCCGGGAGGATTGCCTTGTACGGGGCTTTCTTTAAGGCCAGACTCCGGTTACCCATCTATCTTTTCATCCTCAACCTCCTGAATAGATACTCTTTGACGCCCTCCCAGTTAGTCCCTAATTCAATCCGAACCATTGTTGGCTTTATGGCACTTTGCCACCTTCAAGGTATAGAGGCCAGCATCTCCTTATTCCGTAGTTTCTATACTCTATGCAAACAGGCGGGTTGGTGGTCCTTTACCCCTAGACCCACTAGGATTCTCAAATTGTATCTCCCCACTTCCATCAAATGATAGAAAAATAAGTTCTTTTTTGCCGATGTTGAGGGGTGAGCGGGAACTGGGGAACACCAAACACCGACGCCAATAGGGACTCTTCCATACTCCCGAGGGATCGAATGGTATTTGAGCAGCTTATAACTGCTGATATCCCCCGATGCAACCAGCTCCTAACCGAAGAAAACCTCCTTCTCGCCGGCATTATTCCATCCAGTGGTAAGCGGTTGATTACTCGCCCCTTATCTTTTTTCTTTTTTTTCTCTCCTTTTTTTTTTAACACTCTTCCTTCCTATTTTTTGATACAGGAATGGCACCATCACTTCGCGAGATAAGACAAAGCTGTTACAAGGAAGAGGAAAGTCAAGAGGAATGGGGCCCCTGCCGAGAGGAGTGCCATCGTCAAGATTGCCAGGAGGGCCGAGGCTGGAAGGGCCGAGGTCATGGAGCCCTCGCGCAAGCGCGAGGCGGCAGGAGCCCAAGCCGACGATGCCATACGGAGTGAAGCGGTAAGGGCCGAGACCAGCGAGGAATTAGGGCGGAGCGAGGTGGGAGAAAGGGATTTGCCCTCACCAGCGCCGGCTCCCCCTCCCATTATTCTGCTCGATCCCTCTTTGGAGCGAGGTGTTAAAGCACCGTCACCCCCGCTCGAAGCTGTCGAAGCAGAGCCGGCCCATTCAACTACAAAGCTGACTCCAAAAGCCGCCCTACCTCTTGAAGGGGCAACAACCGAGGTGCCTCCACCAGTAGAGGTGCTGGGGGGAGCAGAATCGGAGGCGGAGTCCTCACCCGCGACCATCAAGTCAGCGGAGGGGAGTGGCGTCGATCCTTCTTTCCAGTCGATTTTGACGCGCTACAGCCACTGGGCTGAGCGGACATTGGACTAGGCATCCGTGCCTGAGCTGCGAGGATTTCTTCGACATCAAGGGAAGGCCACATTCTTCCTAGAAGCGTCCATGGCACATCTTTGGGTAAGCATTGTTCTATTCTTGATTTTTTTTTAGATTGTTTCTTCGTCTAACCCAGTCAATCTGCCCAGGCGTTGAATTCTATGACTGCCATAAGGGGCCTTTGGTCCCATGCCGAAGCCGCTCTCCATCACTCGGTAGAGGAAATTCGAGAAATCCAAGCTAGGGCAGAGAGGGCGGAGATGGCCCTAGAGGATGCCCGAGCACAGACTGCTCGGGCGCAAAAGACCGAGGCCGAAGCCGAAGCCCTCCGGCTAAGGGCAGAGAGGGCAGAAGAGGCGCTGGAAGTGGCCCAGCGTCAGGCGGCCAATGAGCTGGATAATGCTCAGGTGGCCGAAGAGAAACAGAGGATGGCAGAGGAGAAATTGAAGGTGGCGGAGTCGGAAGTGTACATGTTGAAGAATCGACTACACTCCGCCACCATTGAAATAGGTGCTGCTGAGGAGAGAGCTGAGAACACGGAAGAAATCGCCCGCCAGTCTGATGCCAAGATTGCAGACCTAAAGGCCACGGTGACCGAAGCCGAAAAGAAGATTGCCGAGGCTGAGAAAAAGGTCACCGAGGCCAAGCAGAAAGCCTCCGAGGCAGAGAAGCGAGCCACTGAAGCCGTAGAGGATTTCCGAAAGTCTGGTGCCTTTAATAAGGAATTGGCCGAGTCGACGGCATTTGCACACGAAGGCGGCTTCCATGACTGCAAGGAGAAAATCCAAAAGCTCTACATCCTCAAAGGGATCGAGGGGTTGGAGCCAGACGAAGTCCCTGAGGATGACAACTTAGCTCCGAATGACCCCTAGTTTCTTTTACTTTTGTTGTATTGCATCAAGTCCGATTTAAATTGGCAGTTTTGTAGACTTTTGCTATTAATGAAACCTTTGACCCATAATGCTCATGTCTTGGATCATATTCGAGTCTTCTGGCGAGTGAGTTGAAACGAACCAAAAACCTATGACTAAAATACTATGCGCAAAAGAACTACAACATGACTTTTGTCTATGGACATTGTCAGAAAATCAGCTAGAGAGTTGATGTAGGGTTAGTTTTTGTTGCTGACACAGGGGTCGAACAAGCATTAATGCTGGACCAAACTCGTGCCAAAGCGGAGTCCACTGAGCTCCGACGTAGAGTTGAACTTGTGCGCCAACACAAAACCGAGCCAAGTGCCGACGCGGAGTCGAACTAGGTACCGACACGGAGCTGGGCTTCAGGTGCCGACGCGGAGCCGAGCTTCAAGTGCCGATGCGGAGCCGGGCTTAGAGTGCCGATGCGGAGCCGGGCTTAAGGTGCCAACGCGGAGCCGGGCTTAGAGTTCCGACGCGGAGCCGGGCTTACGGTGCCGACGCGGAGCCGGGCTTAGAGTGCCGACGCGGAGCCGGCTTCAGGTGCCGACGCAGAGCCAGTCTTAGAGTACCGATGCGGAGCTGGGCTTAAAGTGCCGATGCGGAGCCAAGCTTAAGGTGCCGACGCGGAGCCGAGCTTCGAGTGCCGACGCGGAGCCGAGCTTCAGGTACTGACACGGAGCTGGGCTTAAGGTGCCGACGTGGAGCCAGGCATAGAGTGCCGACGTGGAGCCGGGCTTAGAGTGCCGACGCAGAGCCGGGCTTCAGGTGCCGATAGGAGCTGGGCTTAGAGTGCAACGCGGAGTCGGGCTTAAGGTGCCGACACAGAGCCGGGCTTAGAGTGAGAAGGGAGATCCCTCGAAAACATGGCAATAAGAATATTCTGAATAGTATTCTGGCAAGCGGGTTCAAACTAAAGGAAATTAGCAAACTACTGATAATACCAACGTAGGTTGTCTGCGTTCTAAGTGTGGGGGAGAGGCTTCCCGTCTAGCCCCTCAACTTTGTATGCTTCATAATGAAGTACCTCCGTGACACAATAGGGTCCTTCCCATTTTGGTGCTAGTTTGCCTCCTTCCGTCGGCTTTGATATTTTAGCTCGTCGAAGGGCTAGGTCTCCGGAGCGGAATGCCTTAGATCGTACTCGGGCATTATAGTATCTGGCCGCCCGCTGACGGAAGGCCGCCATGCGGAGCCACGCTTGGTCTCGCAATTCTTCTACTAAGTCGATGTCGGCCCGCAGTTGACTTGGGTTGTCCCCTTTGTTGTATAACTCTGTCCGGGGGCTTGGGACACCTATTCCGGCGGGGACCCTCCGACGCTCAAGTTAGCGAGCTTGTTCAACAGGAATGTATTGCGTATGTATTTTTTTAAAAGAGAAGAAGAAGAAGAAGATCCCCCACCCTAAGCTCGGAGTCCTCCTTTTATACCTGTCCGGGGGTTCCTTTTACCTCGTTCTGTTGGAGGCGTCGAATCTTTCTTGTTAGGATGAGCTTTGTGAACGGCAGGTTGTTGGGCTGTTGCTGAATGGGTGCCGTGCATATCGGCACCTACGGAGTGTGTTAGCACTTGCCCGTGATTTCGGCGAGCGAGATATGCGGTAGAGGATGTCTCGAATCCCAGGGTCCGATATCCAAGGTTGGCTTTACTATACTAGGAAAGCACACAACATAAGGCTCCAAGTTAAAGCCGAAGCCGAAGCCGAAGCTGGAGGCCGGAGCCGAAGCCAAAGGCCGAAGCCGAAGGCTGGAGCTGGAGGCCGGAGTCGAAGCTGAAGGCCGAAGCTGGAGGCCGGAGGCTGAAGCTGGAGGCCGGAGCCGGAGCCAGAGGCTGGAGCCAGAGCCAGAGGCTGGAGCCGAAGCGGGAGGCCGAAGCCGAAGCCAGAGGCCGAAGCGAGGGCGAGGCCGAAACTAGAGGCCGGAGCCAGAGCTAGAGGCTGGAGCCGAAACTGGAGGCCGGAGTCAGAGCCAAAGGCTGAGAAATCAGGGGCCGAGGCGAGAGTGCCGACGCCCCAAAAATGAGTTATCGAATCATTTGATTCCGAAAATTACGCAGGGCGTTATGCTGCTGCCCAGATGAGGTAATCAGCCACATCACCTACCATATTCCTAAATCATTGTGTATTCACTAATTAAGCAACACGAAATATTATCTCCTTTTCTCAGCAGAACTAACCACAAGAGAATCGAAGTACAAGGTATCCTCACCATTCAAATATTGCATGATAGCTTAGTCGGAATCAATACCCTGTCCATAGCGTTGCTCTTTCTATGATAAGGCACAGAAAAGAAAAAGGAAAGCAAGGAGCAAGCTCACACCGGAAGGCAAGGCACATGTGGAGTGTTTGCTTAAAGCCGCTACCACTCGACTATTAAGAGAGAGAGAGAGAGAGAGAGAGAGAGAGAGAGAGAGAGGAGTTGAATGCTAGGCTGGTGGTGGTGGTGGTGGACAATGCCCTGTCCACCAGGGCCTGAGCTGTAAAGCGTGCAACCTCCTTTTTTGGGCTGGAAGTCATACCTTGTCACGTGACGAGCATGACACGTCGATCCAGTGGTGAGGTGGCACGAGATGGCTTGGTCTCCTGGTGGCTGGTGGCAGGAGCGGAGTGGAAGAGTAGTGGGGTTTTCTTCAAGTCCGCAGGTTGAGACCACGTGCCCACATGCGAGAGATCCCCTCTCCGATGGTCAGTTACACGGTTGAATTAAAGCAGGCCGCGCCCAAAATTTAAGATGGAGAGGGGAGTGTGGACCGGAGAGCTTGGAGGGCCATTAATTCGTCCAGCGAACGCTCCTAGCTCGGCCGACTCCATGGTTGTTGGTTCCACCACCATTACTTCCGATCGTCCCTTGGTGTTCCTTTCTGGGATCCGTGTTTAGTTAGAACTAGAATAGAAGGGGGAGGAGGCAGGACAGGAGGTTCCAAGAAAAAGGTGGCTCTAAAGACTGGTCTTCTCCAAAAAAAGGATTTTTCCCCCTTTCCTGCCCTCGTGAAGAACCGCTCCAGGTCTAGGCTTTGGCCAAGGAACATTATTGCTACTGCCATTCTGGATTCTTTGACTTTATTCACTGTCCGTACCCTACCCATCTTAAAAATTAAACTAATTAAGCCAGTAACAATGAATGCAATGCCTGCCTTCTTCTGATTAGTAGTTAATTATTAGTTGACAAATAAGAGGAGTTAATAAAGTAAGAAAAGACTTCCCCCGTACTCGCATAAAGTCCTGAATATTATTAGGAGCAAATAAAGCCTTCACCATTTGGTCACTCAACTCAAGCCAACAAACAACGTAAGGGAGAAAGAAGACCAGGTCTCAAGACCCGGTGGGCTGTCGCGGTCTGCATCCGTCTTTTGACATAACAGTCTCAACCACTCATTAATCACGTTACCTTTTTCTCGTCGCAAAAGAAAATTTAGCACGTCCATTATTCACACGATCCATTACAAATTCAGCCCAGCAGTTGGGGTGCTATTAACAAAATCCCAACCCCAACAACGTGTAACAACCTCAAGCTGCAATCGATCTCACGGTGAACAAATGAAACAAAGGGATACATGTAGAGTAGAATAAGAGAAGGTTTTAATTTCTTGATCCATTCCAGCAAACTTCTATACAGCTCGTGCAACTTTACTTTAATGGCCGCGCCATCTGCGCCCCGTACATCGATAGAATCATGGCTGCTGGGCCTCGTTCTCTCCGTCCAAAAACATCAAAACAGGCTTGTTTTATTATAAACACTGCGATGCTAACCACTATCCTTATTCTAAATCATGTGTTCATTCATTCCCTTGTTATTTCTCTACATATACGTACATACATGTACACGCCTTCATCAACCTACGTCTAAGGAATTTACAAATCCGGCTTGCCGTCGGATTTCGAACCAACGGCCGAGATGGACGAAGGCGCCTTCTCACTCATGACTCGCAGCACCTCCGCCATGGACGGACGCAGGCTCGGGTTCTCCCCGACGCAGAGCGCGGCGAGGGCGGCCATCGCCGAAGCCTCCTCCGCGTCGTACTCCCCGTTTAATCTGGTGTCCACCATCTCCCCTCCCCCTTTCCCGTGTCCCGCAGCGCCGGGCCCATCACGGCGGTCAACAGCTGCTCCCTCTCCGAACAGAAGGCCTCCATCCCCGTGATCAGCTCCAAAAGCAGCACACCGAAGCTATACACGTCGTTCTTTTTGGAGACGGTCCCCGACCGGAAGTAGTGGGGGTCGACGTAGCCCGGGGAGCCCATCATGGGGTGCGCCGACCGGCTCGAGGGCGGCTGGACTGCGGCCGAGAACCCCATCCGGGCACACCCCAAGTCGCAGAGCTTGGCGTCCAAGCTTTCGCCCAGGAGAACGTTGGAGGCCTTGATGTCGCCATGAACGATCTGGAGGTCGCACCGCTCGTGGAGGTAGTCCAGCGCCTGCGCCACCTGATACGCGATCGCTACTCGCCTGGCCCACTGCAGAACGGCGGCGGCGCCGCCGTGAAGCTTCTCGTGGAGAGTTCCGTTGGGAACGTACTCGAACACCAGAACCCCTTCCTCTGAAACAGAGAAAGAATCTCCAAATCAGAAGAGAAGGGAAGGAAACTTGAAAGGGGTGAGGCGTGGCCGAGTCTTACCGCGGTCGTCGCAGAAGCCAAGGAGGCGGACGATGTGGGGGTGGCGGAGGCGGAGGAGGACGTCGAGCTCCAGGCGGAAGGCGCGGTGGAGACGCTCGCTGGAGCGAAGGACCTTGAGGGCGACGAGGGAGGTGGAAGGGGAGGGGAGGGCGGCGAGGTAGACAGTGCTGGAGCCGCCCTCGCCGATGACGGCGGAGGAGGAGAACTCACCTGTGAGGGACTCGATTTCGGACCACCCGAACCGGCGGGGGGTGGCTTCGCCCTTGACCGGCTCGGTCTCCGGTTCGAGGTCGGGACCATCGGCGACGCGGGCACCAGCGTGGCCCAGCTCCAGGTCGTCGGTGTGGCGGCAACCCCCGAAGCACGGTATCCTGTACCCGCGGAAGATGGCACCGTAGGCAAGGAAGAGGAGGGCGAGGGACAAGACGAGCGCCGCCGAGGCGAGGCCGATAACCAAGGGAAGATCCATTTGGTTTCGCTTACGCTCACTCGGACTCTTCCGACCGCCCCCGGCCCTCCACCGGAGAGAGAAGGAAAAAAAAAAAAAAAACGAAGGGAAGAGAAGAGAGGGAGGGAGACGATGGGAAGAAGGGCGTCCCCTCCAGGGTATTTATTGAGGACTGTCCGCTTTGATTCCATTACTATATGGGCTAATAATCCGGACACGGGGCCACGGGGTCTTGGTTACGCCCGGCGCGTTCGAATTGAGGAATATTGGAGGGATGGGGTTACTTACGCCAATGTCGCAATTAGAGATAGCGAGACCGTCGTTCATTCAACTGCAGCGCTTTGCTTTTTTTTTTTTTTTTCTTGGCTAAAAGCCTTCCGACATTAATTATTTCTTCTTCCACAACAAATTTTAGGGTAGACACTAGACAATGGTGGTGAAGAGTAAGAATTTAAAATAAATAAGCATATAATTTTTAGTGAGATGCGCTTGTTGTTTTAATTCCTCTCCTCAAATGCGGTGCATATGTAAAGATATATTAAGAAAAGGTATTATTTATTGTAAGAATCATGCTTTTTAGGTGATTCTCTTGAGGATAGATCCTAGCAATAGGTCTTCATATAAAGGCTAAAATTGAATAAGAAACGACCTTTATTTGATTGTATTCATTTTTATGCCCAAAATTTGATAGAATAAGCACATATATACATACATACACATACATTTAGATATATATGCTTCTGAAATATATAATCGTTGATGTAATTTAAAATTTTAAAATAAAAAAATTATAGATTTATTTTTGAAATTTGATATTATTAAATTTAAAATTTAAAGTTATAGCTTTTTTTTTTAATGCATTGTTCCCAACTTTCCAAAGAGGCATGACATAGAATAAATACAAGTATTAGATAAATTATTTTTCGTTATAAATTAAAATATGGATAAAATCCTTCCTTAAAAATGGAGTTATTAAAATTCAAATAAAATAGATTTCTTTTATTATCAAGTCTCAATAGGCTTGTGATAGTTAAATTTTGAGTTTTGCATGATTTATTTCTATACTTAAATAATATTTAAAAGCTATCTAACTTATTATAAAACAAATATAATTAAGAAAGGTCTAATAATTGGTATTATTTTTATTTAAAACAAAATAATGATTTATTATATTTAATGGATATATTCCTTTGCATTAGGATATACTTCTTCATGCCGCTTATATCTCTCAACTTAGAAACCTTTTTTCTTTAAAAATATTATATATGTGCTTTAATTTTAAACTCATATAGCCACCTAAAGTCCTTTTTGAACATCGAAAGTATGATAAAATAATGTGACTCATTCTAAGCACCTTGGAATAAATGAATTAAATTCGACTTATTGATAGTTCATCTACATGAAGATCATTAATGTCAAATAATAATAAATATATTAAATTAATTGGTTAAAAATCATTTTCCTATCCATGTCTTGCTGCCCCACATATTAATTCAAGCCTTATTTTTATCCAACTGAGCAAGTGACGTGCTTTTAATTGAAGTAATTTGCACGAAAAAGAAAGATGAGTCTATACATGCAGTATAGTAGAAATGTATGCTAGACCTAGAATCCTTTCGACTTTACAATATATATACACGTGTGTGTGTGTTGTGTATGTATGTATGTATAAATACTTGTTTCTATATATATATATGTACACACACACACACATATATATATATATATATATATATATATATATATATATATATATATATATAGATATCTATTAAAAAATTTATTTCTCCATTTTGATATGGATTCCGATATCCAAACATGAGAGTGCAAAAACATATGTGGACATCAAAATATATTAGAGACCCTTTTTTAAACTTGTTTCTATTTAAAATTTAGTTATATTTTTTGTAATTTTAGTCAGAATTATATAACTAATTTTTATTCTTGAATTTAAACATTGGTTCATTTGGGAGGTTTGTTGATTAATTCTGTTACACCCATTATCTCTATCACATATATGCTTGAAATAAATATTGAGACATGATAGATCTCTATTAGTCACTCTCTCATACATATATTTATGCATGTTATATGCATACAAACACAAACATGTGCATGTATACATACACCATAGGAAAATATAGATGTTTACTTTATTCAATTTGTATGCATATTAGTTTAAAGAAATAAGAATATCACAAATATTATCTCTAGTCACTAATAGAAAAATATGCTCGAATGCATAATGTTGTTATATAATTAATATCTATATTAACTGTATTTGCTTTTCATTATGTTCTTATAAGTTTTACTCCATCAATGAATAATGATGTGGTGGATATAAACTTGTTCATTTAATCCCATTACGGAATACCCAAATTATCTTCTAAGTAATCCAAACACAAATTGAAGGGTAGCATTTCAAAGTAGCAAGTCCTTTGGGGGCAAGATTTCATTCCATGTATAGTGATAGAACCTAGAAAAAATTGATGGATGAGAGACTACGTTTTGGACCGGGCATGCACTACTGATTGCGTGCCATGTACTTGCATCTTCTAATTTTTTTATATTAAAGATATATTAGCAATCAAATGTAATGAACCTAAAGTTCTTTCTTTGCCTCAATGCAAAGAAAGAGGTTTGTCAAGTAGTGAGCTAATAAAAAAATATTTTTCTAAATCGATTTATCTTTAAAAATACCCTTTTTTAATGTAACTTCTGCATATAAAACTTGCATGCTAGCAATAATTTCTATCTTTTTCATCATGGTGCATCTCCCTTTTGAGCAATGATTTGGACAACCAAAAATAAAAGTAAGTAGTGGTTTTTTTTTTTTGATAAAAAAAATTGCATTCATTTGTTTAGAGCTTAGGATAAGCTATACGATGACATTATTCATCCAGCCTACAAGGGCTCTTTTCTAAAGCCATCTCTTTCTTTCTCTTTCTCTTCCGTTTTAAATATATCTTAAGCTTTGAGACTGTCGCCAATATGGATAAATAAATTATTTATGATAATTATTAAAAATAATTATTACTTTTATATTAATGCTTACTGTAATACTCCAAATTCAATCATATATTGAATGAAAAAAAATCATATAATTATAACTTAAATTTAATTTTTACTAAATAAGTTTTATTTAAATTTTAAGAGACATAATTTTAATTCGCTAACCAATGACCTTTCTTTGAGCAAAATTATCTCATTCTTAAATCTGCTTCTATCCCAGAAAAAAGAAAAGAGAAGAAAAATTCTACATTCCATTACCATTCACTGCTCTCAAAGTGCGGACCTAAGAAAAGCCCCTACCAAAAAATTAGAAGTCCCACCAATCTTAACAGGCTTTATATATATTTACCCGCATCATCTACAGCAAAACGCAACGAGTTGCAGCCCGGCCTACCACCATCCCTCTTTGCTGCACCACTGGCAAGCCTCGTGGTACAGGCGTACAGAAGATTAATACTTGACAAATTACCCTCATTCCACGAGACTTCCCAGTGGTGCAGAGAGAAACTTTGGTGCCAGAGTTGGGACCATACGTACCCTTTGCCATCTAAAACACTCGATTTTTACTAAAGCTTTCTATTATAAACCGTCCCGTTTTCAAAGATACGATGCTTTGGATGAGAGCCACCATGACACTACAACCTTAAAGTAATTTAATTTTTTCCATTGCTTTCAATCTAGTCACCAGCATCACTGACGGATGCGTCACTACACGTTTAGGTAAAAAGCTCAAATTTATGGGTGCCAACTGCTTTGGCACGCTAATGTTGTGGTGGAAAGAGAAATTCCGGCAGCAACGGATAAAGCCACTTCAACAAATTGACAACATAACAGAAGGTCTCTTATCTCTATATACCCTCAGAGAGAAAATTTTAGCAGCCAATCTGACAGCCAAAGCAAAGATTTGAGTACAAGGAAACCTTCCATTCTGATTTATTTAGTATTCCTATCAGTAACATGATCGCTTTGTACACACTTCATCAGTTCATACTGCAGCTATGAACGGAACATCATCCATCATTTCCATAAGTTTGACATCATCAGAACGAATGACAATAAGGTGGCAGGAAATAGGAGGAGCCAACGAAGGACTTGGGAAGCCAAGCTGACTGTGGTTGGATGCGATGTCTCCTTCCTAACATCAATTATAATATTTTAACATCAATCGCTGTTCATGGAGGGGCACGGGAAAAAAGAAATGGTTCTTCTGGCCCTTCTGGGCAAGTGACATGTTGGTGTCCAGCAGAACCTGACATCGATCCCAAGCCAATGAAGTGCATGTTTTGTCTAATCTGAACAAAACCAATATTTAGTGCAATCTTAGGGACCACTTCTCATGTCTTAATCCATCTCCTATCATTTTAAAACCACTGATATGGCTTGATCGATTCAGTCCAATTTGGATGCACAGAACCTGCAGTTATAATCAAATGAATAAGAAAGCAGCGAGAAGTTTCGCACATTTAGAGCAGGTGATGATCTACTAACACATGTTGATTATATAACCGGACATGAAGGACATATTCCTTCCGTGTGGTGTGGGTGCGTGCATTATAAATAAAGCAGCGGCAAAGGTGTTTGTTTGGCTGCCATCTAATTAATGGTTCGTTCTATAGAAAATTAGGATTTGGGGAGTTCCATATGCTAGCATTTCAGAGAACATAACAATGTCCTATAAGAAAGAGAAGCCAGCATAAGGACTTGAATGAGTGTTGTGCTGGTTAGGAAGCTACAAAGACAGCCTGCAGGAGTTTTGACCTCGAATCCGTTGAATATTTTTGAGCCTCCTTGACTGGAATCAAGGGGGCAGGCAAGCATTCAAAGATAACAGCTAATTTGTGTTCGAACCAGCAAACAGGATAGAGATATGTTATCAGATATTGTCTCTGGATTTATCCATCAGTGTGCATGCCAATCCTAGATTATTGATATCAAAGTATGGCATGGTCTGAATTAATAAATAATCTACTTGGACTACATACATGCTTGATTAGGTCTTCAACAGGTTGATTGGAGACTATGACGCATCTCAGCATTGTCTTCTGTGCTTCAAAGTTTTTTCATGTGTAAATTTGGATCAATTTTCTGCTGCAAATCATCCAAGTCCTACTTTAGTGAAGTCATTAATTATTTTATACATACTACATGAGTATATTGTGGGCATTGCTGCATCGTTCATTGCATCACAATTCACGTGATTTGAAGCTCTTTGAGAGAGGTGGTCAGTTTATGGAGTTCAAATTGGAGGTTGAAGAAGATTTGAATCAGAGAAGTCTAGTCTGCTGTTCTTATATATGTGACATGATGATAATGATAACATAGGTCCTGTGGTACATGATGTTCGTGCTGTAAACAAAGGACTGCAACCATATAGGATAGAATCATCTCCAAGGACATGATCACTCTAGTTCAAGTATTTATTGAATATGATTCGAACAATGGTTCATACATCCATTCATATGGATGCACATGAAATTAAAATTTTCTCATGAAATAGATGGATGCAGAGGACTATTTTTGTCGGCTAGGGTTATCGCTACAATTAGGTTGAGTTGGGTTAGAGCATATATTTGCTTGAGCCTAGCCCTTTTTTTCTTTTTCCGGTCTTTAAGTCAGGTTCAGGCTTGAAGATTTTTTTTGAAAATCTAGGCCTGAGCTCAATCTAAGTACAAATTCAAGTCTAACTCAAAATCTAATCGAATCAACCCATAGCAGCCCATTTGGTCCCAAAATAGGTGTGATTGGGTGGGTTACTTTTTAATTTTTAAATGCTTACACAAAAACAAGTAATATTTAAAATAATTATAATTATTCATTTAGAAAATTCAGTATAAACTTTAAAAGGCCTAACATATTTTAAGATTTACAATTGGATTTGGGCCAAATTTGGCTTGATTAAGTGTTGATGATTGAAGCATTTTTTTCAGGCTTGGTTTAGGCTTAGGCCGAATAACAGTTTGAGTCTGTTTTAGTTTTTTTGGGGGTTTTAATTTTAAGCATAGATCCAGCACGAATTAACTCAAATCTAGCCCACGGCCTGATCCAAAGTGAGGCCGGACCTGTGGGCCATGGGCCAGCCCGAACTCACTGTGAACGATAGCTAAAGGCACAATGGTGCAAGTTGAACTACTTGGATCCCCTTTGGTTGCAAGATATCCTGGAATAACTGGTGCTATTCAGGCCTATCTTGAATAGCTTTAGAGTGAATAAAGAAGTTCTAGTCAAAGCCTGCTATTCTTTTTCAGTGATGGTAAAAGTCTTTCGGAAAACATCAAAGTTATTTGTGAGAGGGTCGCTTCATTTACCCTTCCGTCCCTCTTGTTCACTTTCCCACCAGAGCCTTTTTACCATGATTTACTGTGGGATAAAAAGGGGGAGAGTACCATCTCGATTATTGTTAAGCTCCTGCATCCTGGCGTCAGAGAGAGCTCCATTGGCGTTGAGAGCGACCTGTAATTGATTGCATTCGAGTAATTTTATATACCATGGTAAAGTTGGGTGAGGCCTAGTTTAGATACCGCACGGGAAGGGGTCTCATGGTAACTTAATTGCACTACGCTTAGCCAACTTCAAGAGATAATTAAGAGGCAATCTCGTTTATTCCTACAAAAAAAAAGGACTTAAATGCCCTTAATCTAGTCCATGCAACAAAGCACGTGTTGGACTTATCTTACAATTACATGGAATTTTGTTTGATGCAGCCAAACAAAAGTCCCATTTCTTTCGTGAATAAAGAAATTTTAAGGTAGTATTTGATTTCCAAAATATTATCACTGGATAAGTGTATTAGATAAAGTTTATCCAGAGGATAGCTGAGGGAATAATCATCTTTTTAAAATAATAATTTTACCATCAAGGGATAGCTCCAGCTATTTCTAGGTTTCCTAAGGTAGTGTTTGAAATAGGGGATAAGAGGGGATAAGAGGGGATATCCAGGAGATATCCCCTCTTATTCCCAAAAGACATAACTATAAGGGATAGCTGGGAATAAAGTTAACCAAATGGATAATCCATGGTTAACCATGGTTAAACATGGGATATCCCCTTAATTTATTCCCTATAGAATGCAAGAATAGCTGGTTATCCCTCCAAATAAGAGTAAAAAAAAGTTATCCTATGAATTTACCTTTTTGCATTTGATATGATCAATGGGATAGCCAAGGGATATCCCTAGGGATAGCCAGAGGATAAACTCTATCCCATACACTTATCCATGAATAATATTTTTTCTATCAAACACTACCTAAGGAATAAGTTCAAAGGATAACCCATGATTAAACATGGGTTATCCCCTCTGGTTAATTAATCATGGGTTATCCCCTCTGGTTAAACTTTTTCAGACTTATCCTTTATAGTTATAGCTTTTGGAGATAAGGAGATATTCCCCGAATATCCTCCCTTATCCCCTATTTTAAATACAGCCTAAAGGGATACAAAGGAATAAGGATTGCCCTCCCCTATTCTCTATCTTGTAATCAAATAAGGCTTTAACATCACCAATTAGTGCTAAATGCTCAATTGAAATGCTTAGACTTTGGGATCCATACGAATAATGTCAAATGATATTTTATAAAGAATGAAATTTATATACACTTCTATACATGCGGACTATGCAGTGAGAGTGCATCTTTTTTTCTACTTTTTATTTACAAACACTTAGGTAGTGTTTGATAGAAAAAATATTATCCATGGATAAGTGTATAGAATAGAGTTTATCCTCTGGCTATCCCTAGGGATATTCCTTGGCTATCCCATTGATCATATTAAATGCAAAAAGATAAATCCATAGGATAACTTTTTTTTACTCTTAATTGGAGGGATAATCAGCTATTCCTGCATTTTCTAGAAAATAAATTGAGGGAATAACCTATGGTTAACCATGGACTATCCCTCTGGTTAATTTTATTCCCAGCTATCCTTTATATAGTTATGGCTTTTGAGAATAAGAGGGGATATCCAAAAGGATATCCCCTTTTATTCCCTATTTCAAATGCTATCTTAAAGCATTATCTTAATCCAACGTAACTAAGGTAGTGTTTGATAGAAAAAATACTATCCCTGGATAGGTGTACGGGATAGAGTTTATTCAGAGAATATCCCTAGGGATATCCCTTGGCTATCCCATGGATCATATCAAATGCAAAAAAACAAATTTCCGGGATAACCTTTTCTTATCCCCTCTGATTATATTTGATTGAAGGGATATGAGAAGATATCCCTCAAAAAAATTAATTTAAACCCCAAACTACCCTTACAATTTCTATCACAACAATTGATTTAGACCATTTAATTTCAGATCAAACGATCCAGATCAATCTTGATCGAACGGCCCAAACAATATCTATATTTGTATTATTTTATTAATATAAAATCATTATAAAAATCATTATATTATAATAATGGAAATTTTATTATGTTAAATTATTTTATTCTGGAGGTAAGAGAAGGACTACTCGAGTTTGTCCCTTTTTTTAAGATCAAATTTAATGTCAGATTTTTAATATCAAAAGATATTATCTTCGTAAACTCTATTATCATAGCAAATTTAAAAGCAATGCCCTGCCAGATGACCTTCATCCAGAACCGGCTCATCGATGCCTACGCGAAATGTGGCTGCTTGGTTGATGCGCAGAAGTTGTTCGACAGGATGCCCCACAGAAATCCCTTCACTTTCAATAGCTTAATTGGTGAGTTCATGAAATTAGGCTCTCTTGACGAAGTGGAGCAGCTCTTCTCATCGATTCCTGAGCCTGACCAGTGCTCTTGGAGCACGATGGTCTCAGGCTTTGCCCAGCATGGTCGGTTCGAAGAAGCCCTGGATTTTTTTGTTGCAATGCATTCTACGGATTTTGTGCTGAACGCTCACTCGTTTTCTAGCGCTCTGAGTGCTTGTTCAGGGCTTATGTACTCGAGAACTGGAGTTCAAATTCATGCTCTGATATCAAAATCCTGACTTGCTTATGATGTCTATATGGGCAGTGCTTTAGTCGACATGTACTCAAAATGTAGTAGAGCGGTGAATGCACGCAGAGTTTTCGAAGGGATGCCGGAAAGAAATGTGGTTTCGTGGAATAGCCTGATCACATGTTATGGGCAGAATGATCCGGTGGAAGAAGCTTTGTTGCTGTTTGTGACGATGATGGATGGTGGAATGGAGCCCATATTGGGAGAGTTAATCCCCGAGGCATGCATATTTTAAAATTTGATAACAATTATCAATGCGGAAATTTAAAGATTACATACTAATCTTTCTAACATGCATCAAGATCATATCTTTGCCTTATATTATAAGATCGTTTGATCTAAGTATTGCATATAAATTAAATAATTAAGATCATATCTTAATCTTCAAGATGAGAAGTCATACTACTCATCTTGAAGCCTGCCTTAAGATCTAAGGATCAAATCACTCACATTAAGAACAATAGGTAAATCCTTTGTGCTCTGCAGTCGTTCAATCATCCGGCCTCTAGTATTGTCCATGCGAAGCCCCCGAATGATCGGATTTCCGGGAGTGCTAGCTCGCGGAAAAACAATTTTGATGATCTTGAATTCTTCCACTTGAATCTTCCTTCAAGATCCGCCAAGCTTTTGCTAACACTAAAATCACACCAGAAACTCTTAGAACTGTAACACTTGGTTCTAACTGTTTAGAATTTTTGATCTCTTTTGATCTTGTGTTCTGTTATCTGGTGAGGAATGTCCTCTATTTATAGTTTCATATTAGCCAGCCTATTGAATTCTAACATTTAGAATTCCGCTGTTTTTGTGAAAACCAAAGAGGCACATTAATTCATACGCTTGTCAATGCACGAAGAGTTGTGTGGAGTGCTCTTCCAAAGAGGCATATTAATTCACACACTTGTCAATGCACGAAGAGTTGTATGGAGTGCTCTTCCAAAGAGGCACATTAATTCACACACTTGTCAATGCACGGATAGTTGTGTGGGTGCTCTTCCAAAGAGGCACCTTTTAGCAAAATTTATTTTTCTTGAACTTGGGAATCATTTGAAGAAGACTAAAAGTTATAAATTAAATTCTACATGAGAATTTAATTTCAGAATTTAATTTCTCATGAGATGATATTTTAGTTATCTCATCATGCAAGAAAACCTTTTTCACACATGGGGTTTGGATTTTTGGTTTTAAGCTAATTTAAATTTATTGGATTAAACCAATATAGATCATGGCCCTAGCCCAAATCAAATTTGGCTAATCCTGAATCCATTTAAATCCAAATCAAATCTAATTTCAAATCAATATTTGAAATTGATTAGTCCTTCTAGTAGACTTAAACCAAATTGAATCTTATTCACTTGTACTTAATCCAATTGAGATAATTCAATCAATCAAATTGATTAATTAAATCATATACGATTCTTAATTATTGATCAGTAAATAGATCATCCTAGGAAACTTCTATGCATGTGACTCTCTAGGTTCGAACCTAAGCCGGTAGCATAGAAACAATTTTCTATACTAATCGATGTGCCCATCTAGTAATGGAACCCGACGTCCGGATAAGTCGAAGAGTTGCCAAGCAAACTCCAAGAACCCTAAGAAACAGTTACCGTATAATTCATCCTCTTGACCACAAATGCTAAGGATGGCTTAAGAGCCTGTCAACTCTAAACAGCAAATCCATAAAGTGATTTCAATTTTAGTGATCATGTGACTTTCACATGAAGTGCCTTGGCCAAGGTCTTGCTAAATTGAAACACAAGCATTTCTCCTTTTAACGGGATAGGTCAAATTCCATCTTGATCCACAACTGACTACCATAAGTACTTGACTGCACCCAGTAACCTTTCGTAGCTAGATTAGAAATTCAGGTGGTCCGACACCAAAGTACAATGAGTTTCTTGTAAGCCACTGGTTGTGATCCTCATGTCTGAAGGATACTTATACCTATATCTTCTTGGATTAACTCTTGACAGTAGAGTATCCGAAAATGAGTCACGTTCGGTGAAATGCACTCCTACACTTTCACCTGTATGTCATACAAGTGTCTCTACACTCATTGGTTAAGAGGACAACCAACAAATATAATATACAACGTCCTATAATTGATAGTACTATGGCCCTATCATAGTATATCATTTGGTCACGAACTCTTTTAAGGACCTTCAAAGATAAATCCTCCTTTATCGTGAAGGAAGATCCTGAGGGCTTCATTACTATTATGAGTTTTAAGAAGATGTTCTTGTAATGAATAAACTGCCAAATAACTTTTATTAATATATCAATTTATATACAATTTACATCAGCACAATTATCAAATAATTGGCTTTAGGATACAATTCCCAACAGCCCGATGAGGTGACGCTTGCCAGTGTGGTTAGCGCATGTGCAAGCCTGATGGCCCTCAAAGAGGGCATGCAAATCCATGCACGAGTGATCAAGTTCGACAAGTTCAGAGATGATGTAGTGTTGGGCAATGCATTGGTGGATATGTATGCAAAATGTAGAAGAATTCGAGAGGCAAGGATCGTTTTTGATTGCATGCCGATCAGAAGCATAGTCTCAGAGACATCTATGATCAGTGGTATCATCATGACAACATATATATACTTAAAAAGGGGGGGGAAACCAAAAAAAGAAAAAAAAATGAACCCAAGCCAAGCAACATTTTAATGAGTACAAATGACCTTACCTGATGAGAAAGCAATCTGGCCCACCTCCAGCCTGCTGTAAGTCTCTTCCAAGCAATTTTTTTTCTTTTTTTCTTTTAATTCTCCACTTACCATATAAATTATAATTATTATTTGACCTTATGTATTGACAACTTGCCATAGCACTCCTAGCCATTAGATCTACAGGACACATAATGCTATCTAATCAAAATGCAAACCCCGTCGAGTTTAGCAGCCTGATGATGATATTACGGCATCGCAAATAGTGTATGAAGATGGACGAAGGGACACAAAGGCATCATTTGACACACAAACATTTTGAGCTACTACAATAATCATTGACATCAATGATGATGATATTACTTGCACCACTTCACTACAATAATTACACCATAGAAATGGTCAAGTTAAATTCAACATATCTATGCAAGGAATCAGTGCAGAAAGCATTTTAAGTTTATATGAATCTAAATTTTTATTTTTTTATTGAATCTTGTTAACGGTACATTTCATTTTTGAGCAATCATAATAAATATGAAATAGAATGGTGCCACTATCATTTTTAATAAATCTGAAAACTATAGAAAGCTACATAAGATGCAAAACAAAACAATTTAACGCATTGATGCAAAACAAAAACAAGTTCTACATCCATTGCCCTAGCCATCTAGGAAGTTGAATAAACAAATAAGTATCTTCACCATGTATCCACATGAGCCAAATGAACACGATACATGAAAATGGATCAGATCCAACAGTCCCAACTCCAGTGTCTGATTGATTTGAGAAATGGAACTCGCTTCCAAGGCCCCTTGATTGCTGCAAAGTTTCCAACAACACGCTTCAAAGCTCGTTCTTTTGCCTTCTCCACAAACTCATCATACACTCTCTTTCATGCACAAAAGTCCCAAGACCCCACACAACAGCACTATCCCTGTACAAAAGCATCCAATTGTATATTACATCATTCTCCAAAAATGTTTCCTTTCTTTTGGGTCTGTAACCGTGAAATACAATTGATGGAGCAAACCTGATTAAAGAACAAAGCAAGATGTGCAAGCTCTACTGCCCGGTCCACATCAGCATCGTCCATTATGATCATAGGGGACTTGCCTCCAAGCTCTAATGTCACTGGCTTGAGGTTGCTTCTTGCAGCCAATTCAAGTATAACCTTACTAGTTTGAGTTGATCCAGTGAAAGCAAGCTAAAACAAGAAATAAAAGCATGGCATTAGAAGATGTAAGACGGATTATAAAAAGACCACTGCATGCTATCTTCTGTAATGGGGATGAGCACATTCCCTTCTGGCCTATGCAAGCATTGACTTAAACCTGCATCCAGGTAGGTAGGGAGAGAGAAGGGGCAAGCAATACAATACAATAGGCTTTACCGCAATGATATCGGCACCCCATAAACTAGGCCCTATAGGAGGCACTACTTTCTGTTAGCCACGTCGATCAAACGATAGATATCATGCACTTTTCAAGAATAACCATTAAACTTATGATGTAGCCATTCCAACCAACCAACCTTAGATATTGATCTGAGAATTTTCATTCTAGATTACAGTGTCACCGCCTACGTGATACAAGAGAACCGAACAAGCAAAATCCAGCCATCAAAAATGCTAGAGTATAGAACCAAGACCTAACAAGTTCTTCAAAAGACATGAGCACCATTTGAACACCTATTATGACTCACTCTCATGGAGCAACCACAACAACCCTTCCAGCAACCTGATCGAGATCACGACGCCCCTGGCAGGTAATCATCCTTCCCCTGTAACAGGAAAAATAAAGCTGTCAAGAGATATTATGCACAACTCCAACAATTAAAAACCCATTTTGTTGCTTTTCCAATTAAATTTTATAAACTAATACAACTAGTGTGGCTAGAATATTTCCTACCTATCAAGCCATATAAATGTCAACATTCATTGCTTTCTTCTTCTTTTTTTATGTTAAAAGAAAGAAGCAATCAGAATGTGTAAAACCAAAAAAAAAAATGATTGGTGTTAGATAATCTGATCATTAGAGACAACAAACTACAAATTCCTGGAATATGAGGATAGCAGAACAGTCCAAGTTGAGCATTCCATAATCATTAGAGAGGTTTTGATGCAAAATTTAGGGAGCAGCAGTGTGTTCACTGAAAGTTAAGTCAAAATATGTACAAACAAATAAATAAAAAAAAAATGATGTCACAAGTGGATATACTTAGTTGACGGTCATGTAAAAGCAACAAGCAGTAGATAAGTAGCCCACCAACAACGAAAAATATATACTGACAGAACACATGAGGGAGGCAGCAATACCAAAAATGCAAGTCTTATAGTGTGCAAAATATATTCCAAAATTTAGTAGATTTTGATTAGCATGTTGCTTTCAATGTCCTGATCACCTGATCAGATATGTAAGAGTATGCAGAGTATTTTGATTTGAATGGAATGCTCGGAGTGACATGATAAATAAAGTGCAAGGAAAATGTTTTAATAGCTACTAAGCAGTGAAGCATGATATAAGATAAATACTTAGTGATAATTTCACATGACCGACAAATTCTAGATATTGATGAAAAAAAAAGACTTTTTGCAATACCTTGTCAACTTCCATGTGACTACAAATAGTGGCACCAGCAGTTGGACCAAATCCAAAGATTATATTTAGAACGCCCTCAGGAAGCCCAACCTAAAACATTAAAAGACAAAATTCATTAAAATCCCAAGGAAGTGAAAATTTTGTAAGGAAGATTTTACTGATTATGTGTTTTCAAATATCCCTATATGCATCACACAGTACTTAACCAAAATTGATAGAGAAAAATTTACTAGAGATTAAAACACTCAATTATCACAATGCCAATCATATGGTTGGCAAATTTAGAAGGATTCATCAAGCTGTTGGTAATCATTCAATCTTTGCTAGCTTTTCATGTGATTACATACCATTTTCAGTATCAGTTGAACAATTGTTTAGGAAGTCTGAGAAAATTGTATCAATATTATGAAACATCAATAAGCCCAATATTGATAATGGAATAACAGGAACCATACCTGAAATAACATCATAACCTTGTTTCACACGGTCAAAACATTACTGAAAGATGGCATAATGACATGGCTGCTGGCAATGGAATTCCATCTTTCGCAACCTATGGTTAAGCAACCAAGCAAACAAACAACAAATAGAGAAAGCACACAACATCTTCCAAGCTCTAATCTGGAAAGCACACGACCAGATAAAGGTTTTTGATCAACGGTATTTGACATTATAAAAAGCTGATTATAGAAAGTGCTAAAATTTATTCGAAAGTGAGAAAAGTTGTAAGATCTACTTTGATGAGATAAAAATAGAAATTATAGCTGATTCTGATGAGTCAATTTAATTCTTTTGTGTTGTTGAATATCATACACTACATAGCTGAAGTGGAATTGAAACTGAAGCTAATTTCTACAATAAAATGTCAGAATCAACAAGTGCAGCAAAAGTCTGATAATCCACAAGGTCATTGCTCCTAGAAAAAAAAGCTAATCAGCAGCTTCACTGTGAAAATCAATAGAAACGAATGGAGTAGGTTATCGGAAAGGGTGTCAAGCATTGTGGATTATCCTACAAAGGATAGAATGATCATAAATTATCATATCAAGCATGAAATTACCAAAATAGTAAGGAATTTATAATTTTCGGATTAAATCATACTTTTAGATGTAAATTGTTGCTACATTGCGTTAGTAATACAATCCCTCTTATGTTCACCCCTCCTTGATTCATCTTGACTAATAGGGTTAAAACTTAATTGCTCACTATCATCCGAGGAGTCATCGATATCATTGACATTGAAATACTTATCGTTGCCTTGAGTTTGTCGAATAAAATTATGTATGTTGCAGCAAGCCAAAACAAATGACAATTCCTGAGTTCAAAGATGAGTTGTATGAATGATGTGAGTACCTTCTAAACAACCTTACATAGGTAACATAGGACAAAACAAAACCTCGAAGCATTCACTAGCAGGCATCAAATGGAGACAAGAGCATCAGTAAAGATGACCAGAACCAAGGGATAATTCAGTTGCTCAAAAAGCAATGGAAATTTACTGCAGTTGGCATGTAAGAGGCGGCATGCTTGGGAAAGGAAAGTAACATAATGTACGCAGAAGATTAGAGAATGGAATAACAGGACTTGTCGTATAAACTTCACGAAACAAAGGAGATTGTTGCAAAAGAAGAAGAAGAAGAAGAAATGAAGGAGGTTAAACAAAGTTGGGATGACAATGAGCTGAACATGTGCAAATTTTGTGGATCTCATAAATGCAAAAATGAGATGCAAGATTTGATAAAGATAGGTATGAAAAACAAAGCAAAAAATTAGCAAAAAAATACTTCTAAAGAATCAATGAAGAAATATCACAAAAGATGCATAATTATGAAGCACCACAGCTCAAAGAAGGTCCTTGAGAAAAGAAAAAGGAAATGTCAATAAACTAAAGGATATTCAAACTCTCCAAAAATGTGAAAAAGGTGGGCAACAAAGGTCTAAGTATAGTCCAGCATTGATTATACCTTCCAGCTACAGCAATAAGGATCATGTATGATGAAGCATAGATTAGTGGGCAAGGTCCAAGTAGCAAAACATAAGGGGCAAAGCACTTGAAGTACTAGAAATGCCAAACAGGGCAAAATTGAACTATAAAATGGGCCAAGTAGAAGCTAATAGCTTAAACCAATGCATGTATATATCAGAGAAAGATTACTTTTAATGCAGTAACCAGTTTTAACTGAAAAGCAGAAAGTAACTTTGACAATCTTGACTCCAGTCTTAGTGAAAACATCACAAAATCAGAGCTGAAAGGTTATAAAATAAGGCCCAACATAAATAGAGATTAATAGGTGATTTTGTGACACCATGGTTAATGGATGTAGGTCCCTAAATTGTATAAGCATGAATAGGTGTTTCTGGATAGGATGGAACATCGTAATTCTTTGACTTAGTTTGTACAACATAATTTAATTCGGTGGTATAATGGTGATGAGTGCAATCACCAAGAAGCAGGCATAAAAATGCCAATGGCGATCCATCAAAAAAGATGAGGGCACAGGAACAAAGGACATGCAATGATCCAATCTAACAAGAAAGCACATGAATGAATGAATGAATAGTTTCCACAATACATCATCAAATATTTCAGTAAGTCCTAGAGCAAAGGTCATGAGCTTTAACACCATAAAATTCAAAAAAATAAGTCTTTCAGGGAATGCTTTATCTCATCAGTGCCCTAACCCTGATGCTTCAAAGATCTAATAACATACAAGTAAGAGGCTGCACTGCAGAGTGCTGCAAATATAATTCATTTAAACACTGCATAAAGAATGAAATAATTACCACTAGAGAGCGTACTAAATGGTATATATTGTATAATGGGTTGCTTGATTAATTTCTCTTAACACCTCCCACATTTTTCAACTCGAAATTAAGTAATTAAAAGGGTTTTCATTAAAGATATTTCATGGGGCCTAAGTTACTTCTATTTAACTTTTTCATTCTTCTGAGTTATATTTATTGTTTTACTGAAATCCTGAGCATGAAAAAGGAGAAACTAAGAATTTAATTGGATGAAAAAAAATAATAAGTTTTAAAAAAATCACCTTTTGGAGAATGTGATTAGCAGTGAGAACAGTGCGTTTGTTCCAAATCAAAGTTATTTTCCTTTGAAAATCTCTTGCTCTTCAATCCTCCCCAAAAAATTCAAACAAAATCACCACACACCTTACTATATTTTAAAACAGTTGATCTTTAATCTTACATATTTCTCAAGAGTTATCATCATTCAACTCTCATACCAAACCCTGAAAGAGGAACTATAACTTCAATGCTCATATAATTTTCACATCTCTAAAAAATGACTCTTTCAACCTTTTTTTCTTAATTTACTACAAAATGCTTTTGAATCAACACTCAGATACACATGGCCCACAGTAAGGTTCTCTCCCTTTTTTTTTCCTTTTCCAAATGTATATTTTGTTTTATGTTTTTAGCCAATATGACAACTTCTTCTCATTCACGGTTGTAATAACATGAGCAAGCATGCTATACTTTACATAATGAATAACGCCCCCTCTTCTCAGAAACCAGTTTGAATATAGTCAATTTAATTGTAGGTCAGGAATTAGAGTTCTGCTCAAATATCAAATATAATGAAATAAATACACCGTAATATACCAAAGAGATGGAAAGAAATTCTCACAAATAGTACAAGAAGCATGATTTGGCTCAATTATACTCTTAACCCTTGCCTCCAAATTATTTGGGTTTTTCTGATTATGTCCAGAAAATTAAAACACAATACTAGTGCAATTAATTTCTCGTGTTGCAAAGCATCAAAACATCTCCACAATCGGCAAGCAGCTGATGGTAGGAAAAGACATGGAGAACAAATCTCGGTTATAATCCCTGTCGAAGGTTCAACAGCCAATGGATAGGGAAGAGAAGATAAGTGTACATTATTACTCCAGCTAACAGAAGGACGAAGAGTCAAAAAACTGGGGAGATGGAAGACTGGGAGATGAGAGCAAGTGATCGGGAGACGAGGGAGCACGAGATTGGACAATGAGAGATTGGGATGACAGCTCGGACGGAAGGGGGAGGCAGAAAGGTCACGGCCAGGTCTAGGGCAAGTAATTTTTTTTAAATTGACATATAGCGGAGAAGTAACCAGCTATTCTTCTAGTCTCCAGGGAATAAGTTCAGGAGATAACCTATGGTTAACCATGGGTTATCCCCTTTGGTTAATTTTATTCTGTGCTATCCATCATAATTATAGCATTTGAGAATAAGAGGGGATATCCCCTAGACATCCCCCTTGTCCACCATATCAAACAGTGCCTAAAAGTAAGAAAAAAATAGGCTTTCACCGCATAGCCCTGATATGTAAGCTCTGTCCTTTTATAAAAGAGCTGGACTATATGCTTTAGTTTCTTGTAAGAAGAGTTTTAAAATTAATCATGGGTCATCAAAGTTGAATATAAAGAATACCTATTTTATGCTTTAATTTCATATCTTTAGTAGGGCACATAAATTGAAAATCTACTTTATAGATCATAATTGATATGTCTTAAGATATAGATGGATTTAAATTTAAAATATTTTGGTGATTAGTTAATAATAACATATAATATCATGCTGTTTAAATTATTCATTTGATAATTAATTGATGATTAGGTTAGAAGCTACTAAACGTTATGAATTTTCCTTTTTAAGTATTTTTATAATATAAATCATGTTTAATGGCTTGGATCTTGGACTTAGATTCCATCATTAATCTTGAACTATTATTTGTTTTTAAAAAGTTAACATAAAGTATGCAACCCAACATTTATAAAAAATATGCAAAGTTTATTAGCCTATGCACATTAGAGTTCGACATATGAGATACATAAACAAAAATGCCTTATTTTTCTATGCCTTATGACTCTTTCTCAAATGCTTGGATTCCATTTGTGCCCGATAGTCTCTATGCTTTTTTGTAATATATATATATACACCAAAGATGATAAATCAATATTTTTTTTCTCATTTGATATATTTTCTTCAAAAGTACACTGAGATTTGGTATTAAGTGAGAGCAAATAAATGATTTTGTCGTCCATTCATATGATATAGATTTTAGGAGGAGAAATTAAAAATTATATTGGAAGCTAGATAATTCTATACATTTCCATCATAATGTAAATGCTATTAAATAAATTAACTATTAGAAAAAAGATCTTAGAAATTGCTATTTTTATAATTCCAAATTTAAAAGTAAAAATATTTCAACGGCTTGTTAAAAGACACTGCATGATTGCAAGTCCAGTATATCTAAGGCCCAACTTAAGCCTTGATCAATTAGATATTAATAAGTATAGATATTATCAGTATTTAAAATTTAATTTTTTTCAAAATAAAGAAAGAATTAACCTTTTAAAATGAAAATAATTATTTTTTAAAAAAATGATCATTTTCCTAAAAACATGAAAATTTATAATAACTAATAATTCATTAGTTTTTCTTATTCCATATCTAGTATCTCAATGATCATATGCATTTGCATCTTTTAAATTTTTAAAAATGTTTTAAATCTTTTATTTTTTGTATTATTTATTTTTATTTCTAATATTTAGAGATGTAAATCGGATCGTGTCAAACTGCACCTTAAGACCGATAGGCCGTGCTGGCATGGTTTGTGACCTGTTACTAGGCCAATAGGCCGGTACACGGGCCGTCCCATCGAGCTAGCATTCCAGCATGCGCCCAGCATGCTAGGCCCAATTGAAAAAGGGTGAAAATGTCCGTTTCTAACAGCCAAGATAGCTAGTTTTTCAAAAGTGTTCTAATCTTTTGATCAAGAAGACCTATTTATTCTTTTCAATAGTTATAAAATGGCTAGTTTTTAAGATTATTTGGGTCATTTGGAAGCCTTCAACATTTGTAAATAGGTCCCAATGCTTCTTTCTCATCCCATATTAAACTATAAGCTCTTTAAACCTTTTTAAAGTTCTTTTAAGCTTTTCAAAGCTCTCATAAACCCTTCTTATCTTTCTTCAAGTCTTCCAAATTATCTTAAACTGCCTTAATTTTTCTATACTTTATAGTTAGCTTCCTAATCTCTCTCTACTCTCTACTTTCTACTATCTATCCTATTTTTTATCTTTTACAATAGATAATGTTTGATGCTAGTAGCTCTTGCCAACCTCGTAGCTAAAGGTTCTAATTCAATGTCGACATGGTAGAGTGTGGGGCATATCAATTATAGACTGAACTAAGGTAGTGTTTGATAGAAAAAATATTATTCATGGATAAGTGTACGAGATAGAGTTTGTCCCCTGGCTATCCCTAGGGATATCCCTTGGCTATCCCATTAATCATATCAAATGCAAAAAGGTAATCCATAAGATAACTTTTTTTTACTCTTATTTGGAGGGATAACCAGCTATTCCTGCATTTTCTAGGGAATAAATTGAGGGGATATCCCATGGTTAACCATGGATTATCCCTTTGGTTAACTTTATTCCCAGCTATTCCTTATAGTTATGGCTTTTGGGGATAAAAGGGGATCTTGAGGGGATATCCCCTCTTATCTCCTATTTCAAACACTACCTAAGTGTTCTTAAGTCTACTACTCCAACCAATGGCATATCAATGGCCGTCTGATCAGAGCTAGACCAAAGGCTTCTAAAGTTTGGCACTTCAACATCAAGGATATTGTCAACAAAGGACTTCATACAATCTATAAAGTCTACATAAAGAACTATAGTTGCGATGCTTTCGAAAAAACTAGTCACCTAGCTTAGCATTAGAAGAAATGTGAGAGTGCAACATTTGAAGTCGCCCAAATTCATATGTAATTTTTTATTCTTAAAAATTAAATAAAAAATAATTATTAAAATTTATTGTATATAGTGAAATATCTTTTATATTTGCTGAAAGTTCAAGATTTGAAAGTTATATAAAAATACTTTAAATTATATATATATATATAAAAATATTACTAAATTTGATTATTTTAAATAATTTTATCATCATAAAGGAAAAATAATTTTACATTTTAAAAATTTTTTGATGGTAGAAAAACACCTACATTCGATATTTGGACAAGTATAATTAAACTATCTTATATGCATCATTGCTCATTTTATTAATTGCAACTAGGTATTAAAAAAAGAAATTTTTAGTTCTAAATTAATTGAACATCATTACCCTACTATCATCATTCATGCCCATATCATACAAATAGTACATGAATACCACATATATATAAATTTTTTTAATTACTTTAGATAATGCATCTAATAATAATATTACTACTAAATTACTTAAATCTTATCTGCATTCCATCTTAGATAAAAATTATTTCATATTAAATGTATATGTCATATTATAGATATAATTATATAGGATGGACTAAAAGTTATTGAATCAGGTAAAATTAGAATGCTATTAAATATATACAATCATTAAAGGTTAAAAAATAAGAATTTAAATTTTTATGTAGAGCCTTAGATTAAAATATAAATAATTTCTATTAAATGTAAAATATAAATGAAATTTAACATATTTAATGCTAGAATCATATTTAAAGATATTATTCCTATATTTTATAATAATTATTTTCTTATTAGAATACCATTGGCAAAATTTCAATGTTATTATGCAATTTTTAAACATTTTTTTATTAAGTTACTAATATTTCATCTGGTATTTATTGTTCCATCTCTTCTTTTGTTTTGTAATAAATATATAATATTAGCAATTATTTTTGAAAATATAAAAAGATGATAATTTTGAAAGTATAATTTTATCAATAAAAATAAAATTTAATAAATATAAAAATATATTTTTATTGTTTAACTTTATTTATGGATCTAAAAGTTAAATTAGAGAGTTTATATATATATTTTTTGAATTCATGTATTTTTATTATAATTTTTTTTAAATATATTAAAATATTTGCACTTTCAACCTCTTCACTTGCCGTGCCGGTCTTTGTTTTTTTTTTATCTTTTCTTTTCTTTTCATGACTTGATACATTACTATTCCATTCGTCCTACCGAGCTAGCAAGCTGCTGGTAATCAAATGCCAGGGACTTACCATCTCTCCAGACGCCATATGTTTAAATGGATCCTCTATGAGGTATAGGCCATTAATATTTTAAAGGTTTGGTATTTGAGATTTGAAACCGAAAAATCATTTATAAAGCAAATAGCGCTCTCATTTATATGATAAAAATGTAATAAAAGTAAAATATTTTCTATTTAAAACCGACTATAAATGCTGATAATGTTTGTTCTTTGTTATTAAAAAAATAAGAAACCATCACTTTATCATTTTCACCACTAAATTAAATATTTATTTAAACCTTTCTAACTCAGAGAAAAATATATAGTTTTATATTTTGGCTTGATGAAGAATATAAGAAAATAATTATCTCATGCTCTTAATCATGACTTATATTTTACTGATTCTTTCGGTGTTCAATGTTCATAGCAGCATCGGAGTATACTTTTAGTGGAGAAATATAGGTACTTGAAGCTCAATGCAGTAAAAATATCAATATGTCTCAAGGATTGGTACGATTTCACCAGTGCACATACCACAACTTATTGCATCGGAGCGCGCTTCATATGGTGCGAGTTAATGCTGAATCACCAGAAAAGATTGAAAAAATCTTCTTTGTTGCAGGATCTCCTACTGAAGGAAGAGCAAGCCCCCCATCCTCATGGGTTTCCTTTCCCTTATATCCTTTGAGCTTCCAAAGGATATTCCTTTCTTGTTTTCGCCATCATGTCGTCAACATCGGGTCATTTTTCTTTCTTCTTCTTCTCTTTCTTTTTTTTTCGATAAAAATCAATGTGTAAGATAAAAATTAGCTTCAGACGAGAGCATGCCACGTGGTCATTTATCGATAATTAATAACAGAGGTATTAAGGAACTTGCTCCGGAAGCTAAGAATCTTCATGATGGATTTCGGTTTTCCCAAGGGAATGTCAGGGTTAGTGGAAATGTCAGGGTCAGAGAAGAGTTATCTGGCCCTAAAACAGGTGCTCAGTATCTCCTTTATTTGAGCTTTTCGATGAATGGTGACGCTCCAGCGTTTGTCTTATTCGAGTCATTTAAAGCATCATGATGCTTAATGATTCTCGATTTCTGTTCCGGACACGACAGCTCATCGCGTTTAGTACTTCTGATATGAGAATGATTCTAAGACTAGGAGGCCGCCCAGAACCCGGGGGCTGCCTAGGACTAGAGACCACCCAGGACCTGGGGGCCGCCTAGGACTAGGAGGCTCCCCAGGGCTTGGGGGCTGCCTAGGACTAGAGGCCGCCCAGGACCTGGGGGCCGCCTAGAACTAGGAGGTCGCCCAGGACCTGGGGGCCGCCTAGGACTAGGAGGCTCCCCAGGGCTTAAGGGCCGCCTAGGACTAGAGACCGCCCAGGACCTGGGGGCCGCCTAGGACTAGGAGGCTCCCCAGGGCTTGAGGGCCGCCTAGGGCCGGGAGGTCGCCCAGGGCTTGGGGGCCGCCTAGGGCCAGGAGGCCGCCCAGAACTTGGGGGCCGCCTAGGGCCAGGAGGCCGCCCAGGGCTTGGGGGCCGTCTAGGACTAGGAGCCGCCCAGGACCTGGGGGCCGCCCAGGACTAGGAGCCGCCCAGGACCTGGGGGCCGCCCAGGACTAGGAGGCTCCCCAGGGCTTGGGGGCCGCCCAGGACTAGGAGGCTCCCCAGGGCTTGGGGGCCGCCTAGAACTAGGAGGCCGCCCAGGACCTGGGGGCCGCCTAGGACTAGGAGGCTCCCCAGGGCTTGGGGGCCGCCTAGGGCCAGGAGGCCGTCCAGAACTTGGGGGCCACCTAGGACAAGAAGCCGCCCAGAACCTAGGGGCCGCCTAGGACTAGAGGCCACCCAGAACTCGGGGGGCCGCCTAGGACTAGGAGGCCGCCAAGGACCTGGGGGCCACCTAGGACTAGGAGGCCGCCCAGGGCTTGGGGGTCGCCTAGGACCAGGAGGCCGCCTAGGGCTTGGGGGCCGCCTAGGACCAGGAGGCCGCCCAGAACCTGGGGGCCGCCCAGGACTAAGAGGCCGCCCAGAACCTAGGGGCCGTCTAGACCTCTGATTTTACTTTCGGTTTACCAACCATATCATATTCCCCCTCGCCCATGTCCCTTGTACTCAGGCGCGTCGCACCTGCGCAAGGGGGAGGGGCGGAAAAGTTTGAATTTTAAATTTCCGTATCCGATAAGTGTCGTTTCAAGAAAAGGGGGCGCATATCTCTAAGAGGATAGTATCTTTTCACCTGCCTGGTCCCACTCAAGGATCGCCGTGTGGCTTTGCGGCGCTCGAGGCGTCGTATTCAAAATATAAAAAAGGGGCCATCCCCTCTATCCCTTTGTCTTTTATTTTGTAGCTTCTTCTGCAGCCTTACTTCTCCAAGTTCAGGTTAGCTGGCTTCTTCCTCTCCTTTTTCTTTTTTCATGGATCCCTCCCGAGATAGGAAAGGTAAAAGCCCGATGATTGAGCCCTCTCGTGAAGAGATCATTCAGGCGCATCGCCGGGCTCTCGGAGGAGTGACCATCCGCGGGGATCAACCAGCTGCACGGCCCGTGTCTAGGCCGTTACCCCAATCCCCTAGGGCTTCTTCTTCATCTACTAGCCATGAGGTAGGACTTCCGGTAGTCACCTCTAAATCAGCCGGCCCGACGGAAATCGCCTCAATCATGACCCTCAAGACCTTAGGAACCTTAGGGCTCAGTTTGGGATTCCCAATAATATTCGACTTTCTGCTCCTCTCCCCGAAGATAGGGTTACCTCAACGCAACCAGGGAAGGTTGCATTGTATGAAGAATTTTTTAAGGGCAGTCTACGACTGCCTTTGCATCCTTTCTTTATGAATTTGTTGAATAGGTACCACCTCATTCCCGCACAACTTACCCCCAACTCCATTCGCATCGTCTTTTCATTTCTGGTGCTTTGTTATTTCCACGGAGCTTCCGCCCGACTCTCCTTATTTAGGGCATTGTATAGGATCCGAAATCCTGTAAGGGACGGGTGGTGGAGCTTTGCGTCTAGGCCTAAGAGAGTCCTTAAGCTTAACCTCCCTTCCAAAATCAAAGGGTGGAAGTCGCAGTTATTTTATGCGCATTTGGAGGGGTGGGTGTAAATTGGGGTGTTCCTGATACTAGCTCTAATCAGAACTCAAATGTTGATGAGAGAGACCGGGAACTATTCACTTTGGTTTCCACCATTGTGCCCCCCAGTAAGGAACTGCTATCGGAGGACAATCTTCGAGAGATCGCATTCGTGCCAGTGCCGCTGCCTGCAGCGCCCGGTGAGCCTCGAAGAGTTTTATTATTATTATCATCATTTTCTCGCTTGTTTGGATATCTGGTATTTGAATAGGTGTCCCTTAGTGTACATATTGTTCTTGCAGTTGGCATATTTATGCCCTCTTTTTAGCTAACCCGTGCTCTCCGTATCGCAGCAATGAGGTTTTCTCAAGATTCACTAATATCGGGTCTTCGGAAGAGAGGAGGAAGTGATCACGACGCGACAGGAACTGAGCCTAAGAGGCCCTATCAGCAGGAGCCGGGTCGCCCAACTCAGTCTCTAACGGCCCTCCCCGAAGCAATACTAGTGGAGGAGGGCGAGGGAGAGGAAAATCCTCCCGATGGAATACCGAACGGGGGCCCTACCGAGGGAAGCCTACTGGGGGCCGCCTCATCTCCTGCCAGGGATACCGGGGGGTCGTTCGGGAGTACAGAGGTCATCGAGACCCGCCCGTCTGGCCCTCCATCGCAAAAGAAGCAGGCGCTTCCGCTCCCTCGGACACCTTAAGGAGTCCGCCTCAACCTTCTCGAATGCCTAGCCAAAGTGCTCCATATAAGAGTTGCCTATCGGAAACAGTTCTCAAACTTTCGATCTTGCCCGGATTCCAGGCCAAAATGAGGAGTCTACCATTGGAGGAGTCCTTCGATACCATATTTACGGCCACGCTCCAGGTAGGGTTATGATCTTTTTCCTTTTCCCTCTTTTGTAATTACGGAGTTCTTGTATTTATCGATTGTATACTACAGATGTCTAACGGCCTTTTCGTGCTTCGTGAGGATCTGACCAATGCCAAGTCTCATAACGAGAGCTTGGGTAAAGAATTGTCAGAAGCAAAGGCCCGGGAATCGAAGGCATTACATGACCTTCGGATTGTCCAGGAAGATTATCAAGCGTGGTGGGAGAGGGCTAAGAAGGAACTGCAGACCCTGGATGCCAAATTGTCTGAAGTCCGGGCGAAGCTGTTACCAACGGAAGAAAAGTTAAAGGGGACAGTTCTTAGGCTAGATCATACTGAGAACCAGGCCGACAACGCAGAGGCCGCAGCCTGCGACGCTGCGGAGAAATTGGCCTTGGCCGAGAGGGACACGAAGGAGGCTCTGGACAAAATGGCGGCAATGGAGACGGAGGTCCAGGAGAGGGTGGCCGCGGCCAAGGCTAGGGCTCAGGAAAGGGTGGCTGCGGCCGAAGCTGGGGTTCGGGAGGCCATCAAAGAATATAAGGGTTCTCCGGACTTTGCATCGGAACTCCATGAGGCTGCTATGGATGCCTTCGTTCAGGGTTTTGAGAGGTGTAAACGGAGACTATCCCAGCACTTCAAATTAGAAAGCCTTGAACGTTTCCAACCTGAGGATGATGAAGAAACTTCTGATGCTGAGGTTGAGAATGCAGCGGGTAGGGCGGTGACAGTCAGAGACCCCGTCACAGAAGTGTCTACAACTGAGGAGCCGGCCCCCGGGCCGACTACCGAGAGTGGGCGTCCCGAGGACTAATAGGAGGGCGCCCAGATTTGCCTCGATTTTGACTTTTGTTCTTGATTTTGTCCTTAGCATACCCCTTTTTGTAAATCAGTTGATGTCGGCTCGCGGGCAATACTTTATAAAATTTTATAGCAATCTTTTTCAACTATTCAACTTTTTACTTGCTCAATGCTTCAATTATTCAACTCCTGGTTTTTACCCATTACATAGGGGGAATAGGGGATCCACCCATAAGTCGGTGTTAAGTTTGAATTTCAGGGTCGTTCTTCAGGCATATTATCTCGGGATGCAAGCCCTAAAACTCCGATAAGGTGGGCAGTTTAGGGATCCCCACAAAGGAGCTTCAGGAGTTTGACCTGAGCCTGCCTTAGGTCTTGGATTTAAGCCGTTGCAAGGGTAAACAGTGTCGTTCTGGGGATGTTCCTAAAATCGTAAGGCCGTCGAGACCAACCCGGGGGTGTCCTTAGGACTGTGGGGCCACCGAGCTCCTTTGAAGAATTGTCTCGAGGGTAGTCGGATACCAGCCCAAGGGTTCGACTCGGGGCCGCCTAAGTCATGGACTTGAACCTCCTCAGGGGTAGGTGATACCAGCCCTGGGGTGTCCTTAGGACTGTGGGGCCGCCGAGCTCCTTTGAAGAATTGTCTCGGGGGTAGTCGGATACCAGCCCAAGGGTTCGACTCGGGGCTGCCTAAGTCATGGACTTGAACCTCCTCAGGGGTAAGTGATACCAGCCCGGGGGTGTCCTTAGGACTGTGGGGCGCCGAGCTCCTTTGAAGAATTATCTCGGGGGTAGTCGGATACCAGCCCAAGGGTTCGACTCGGGGCCGCCTAAGTCATGGACTTGAACCTCCTCAGGGGTAAGTGATACCAGCCCGGGGGTGTCCTTAGGACTGTGGGGCCGCCAAGCTCCTTTGAAGAATTATCTCGGGGGTAGTCGGATACCAGCCCAAGGGTTCGACTCGGGGCCGCCTAAGTCATGGACTTGAACCTCCTCAGGGGTAAGTGATACCAGCCCGGGGGTGTCCTTAGGACTGTGGGGCCGCGAGCTCCTTTGAAGAATTGTCTCGGGGGTAGTCGAATACCAGCCCAAGGGTTCAACTCGGGGCCGCCTAAGTCATGGACTTGAACCTCCTCAGGGGTAAGTGATACCAGCCGGGGGTGTCCTTAGGACTGTGGGGCCGCCGAGCTCCTTTGAAGAATTGTCTCGGGTAGTCGGATACCAGCCCAAGGGTTCGACTCGGGGCCGCCTAAGTCATGGACTTGAACCTCCTCAGGGGTAGGTGATACCAGCCCGGGGGTGTCCTTAGGACTGTGGGGCCGCCAAGCTCCTTTGAAGAATTGTCTCGGGGGTAGTCGGATACCAGCCCAAGGGTTCGACTCGGGGCCGCCTAAGTCATGGACTTGAACCTCCTCAGGGGTAAGTGATACCAGCCCGGGGTGTCCTTAGGACTGTGGGGCCACCGAGCTCCTTTAAAGAATCACCCATAGGAAATCTCCAAATATGTACATCTATTGATTTTTGGATAAGTACATTCATTACATTACTGATGGTATTGTTGGAGATTATCTGCGTTCCACGTTCGGGGGATCGGCCGTCCATTCAGATCTTCAAGTCGGTATGCCCACGGTGAAGGACTTCTGCTACTCGGTAGGGCCCCTCCCAGTTCGGAGACAATTTGCCCCTTCCGTTGGTTTGGACACCGAGGCCTTTCTCAGAACCAATCTCCCTGACGGAAGCTTTTCGGGCGGACGCGAGTATTATAATATCTCGCTACCGCTGCTGGTAGGCCGCCATTTTAACTTGAGCTCGGTCTCTCGCTTCATCAATGAGGTCGAGACTGGCTCTTAAATTAGGGAGGTTGTCAGCTTCATCATATGATTCCACTCGAATACTTGGCAGGCCAATCTCGACCGGGATAACAGCCTCGGAACCGAAAACCAGATTAAACGGCGTCTCTCCCGGTGTCCTGGGAGTTGTGTGGTATGCCCAGAGCACACTCGGGAGTTCTTCCACCCATTTCCCTTTAGACACATCCAGCCTGGTCCTCAGTCCCCGCAATATCATACGATTCGTAACCTCGGCCTCTCCATTAGATTGTGGATGGCCGACGGAGGCGAATCGATGTGTGATGCCGAGATCGGCGCAAAAAGTCTTGAAGGCAACGTTGTCGAATTGTCGGCCATTGTCAGTGACAAGAGTATGGGGTATGCCGAATCGACAAATAATGGATTTCCAGAAAAAGGCCTTGACCTTGGCTTCAGTGATCTTAGCGAGTGCTTCGACTTCGACCCACTTAGTAAAATAATCAATGGCGACAAGCAGGAATTTTCTGTCCGATGCCGGAGGAAAAGGGCCGAGAATGTCCATGCCCCACTGAGCGAAGGGCCAAGGAGCAAAAAGAGGATTCAACTGGAAAGCGGTTGTCGCTGAATACAGGCGTACCGTTGACATTGGCCACATCTTTTCACTAGTTCGGTTGCATCTTCTTGCATAGTTAGCCAATAATATCCTTGTCGGAGGGCTTTACGTGCCAGAGATCGGCCTCCTGAATGATTCCCACAGATGCCTTCATGAATTTCCCTAAGAATATAATCCGCGTCTGCCGGGCTGATGCACTTGAGAAGAGGCTGGGAAAAGGATCTCTTGTAGAGTCGGCCATCTAGCAGTACAAACTTAGAAGCCCTCCGCTTAAGCAGCTTGGCTTCTTCATGGTCAACTGGGAGGATGCCGTCCTTCAAGTATCGGATATAGGCGTCCATCCAAGTTTCCTCCTGGGTAACTGGCAAAGTTTCCTCCACGGCCTCGATGCTAGGTGTCTCCAGATACTCAACATAGGTTTTGCCCATGGCGCTGTCTGCGGACGTAGCAAGCCGGGCCAACATATCAGCTCTAGCATTCTCCCCTCTAGGGATGTAACTGATGGTGAAGTGGTCTAACAAGGGAATTAATAGTTTAACCTTGCTTAGATACTGGGACATGATAGGGTCTCGAGCCTCATACTCCCCAGACACCTGGGCAGAAATAAGCTGCGAGTCAGTAAAAGCTCGGAGATGCTTGATTCCCATTCCATGTGCTAGTTTAATTCCGGCTAACAAGGCTTCATATTCAGCTTGATTGTTAGTAGCTTCAAAGAGGAAACGAGAGCATACTCCAGCACCACACCCTCTGGCTGGCGAGAATAAGACCAGCCCCACTCCCCTGGGAGTTGGAGGCTCCATCGACGTGGAGGACCCATGCCTTATCATTCTCCTCGTCGACATCTAAAAGAATCGGGGGGAATCCTCTTGATGCTCTTCAGACCAAGTGCATTCTACCAGGAAGTCGGCTAAGACCTGGGATTTCAAAGCTGCTCTGGGCTGAAATGACAAGTCGAACTCCCCTAGTTTGATGGCCCACTTAGCCAACCGGCCAGAAGTATCAGGGCGAGACAAAATGGCTCTGAGAGGCTGGTCAGTAAGCACGACTATAGGATGAGCCTGAAAATATGGTCTGAGTCGTCGGGCGGAGATGACCAAAGCAAAAATGACCTTCTCTGTTCTGGAATACCTCTCTTCTGCGCCATGAAGTACCTTACTAGTATAATATACAGGTCTCTGAATAGCATGGTCGCTGACACGCACCAGAACGGAACTGACGCTTCCAAGGAAGCCGCAAGATAAAGGAAGAGCTTTTCTCCCTCCTCCGGTTTAGACAGCAGGGGCGGTGTGGACAAGAACTCCTTAAGTTCTTCAAAAGCCCGTTGACAGTCTTCTGTCCACTCAAAACCGTCCGCTTTACGTAGGACTTTGAAGAAGGGTAAACACCTCTCCCGATCTTGACAAAAATCGGCTTAATGCTGCTATCCTCCCGGTGAGTTGTTGTACCTCTTTCTTACATGCTGGCCGCCTCATATCAAGAATGGCCTGAATCTTCTCTGGGTTTGCTTCAATTCCCCGCCGGGTCACCAAAAAACCCAAGAATTTCCCTGCAGTAACTCCAAACGCACATTTGCATGGGTTAAGCTTTATTCTATGGAGCCGGAGGTTGCGGAAGGTCTCCTGCAGGTCGGCGACATGGCCAGTAGCACAGGTGCTCTTTGTCAACATATCATCTACATATACTTCCATGTTGCGGCCAAGCTGGTCTTTAAAAACTTTGTTCATCAGCCTCTGATAGGTAGCTCCTGCATTCTTCAATCCGAAGGGCATTACTTTATAACAATAGATGCCCTTCTCAGTGATAAAAGAAGTATGCTCTTCATCCAAGGGGTTCATTTTTATTTGGTTGTACCCCGAGAAAGCATCCATAAAGCTAAGAAGTTCATAGCCGGAGGTAGAATCTACTAACTGGTCGATCCGTGGCAACGGAAAGCTGTCCTTGGGACAGGCTTTGTTAAGATCGGTGTAGTCGATGCAGATTCTCCACCCTCCGTTGGCCTTCCGGACCATGACCACATTGGCTAGCCAGTTAGGATATTGTGCCTCTCGAATATGACCGGCCATAAGCAATTTATCCACCTCTTCGTCAATGATCTTCTGCCGCTCGGGAGCGAAACTCCTTTTTTTCTGGCGGACAGGGCGGCAGCTTGGGTTGATATTAAGCTGGTGAGTGATCACCTCTGGGGGAATCCAACCATATCCATCATTTTCCAGGCGAAGACATCCGCATTCGCCGATAAGAAGGCTAGGAGCTGATCCCGGGCTTCAGGGGGGAGGAACTCACCAATCTGCACGGTCTTGGTGGAATCACCTCCCAGGGGGCAAGATATCAAACGCTCCGCTGGCTCTCCCCTCCGCTCGACTTCTCTGGGATCAAACGACTCGGCGACCAGGGGAATCCCAACCGCCTGGGACTGGGAGCTAGATGATAACAGGGTCTGACCGAGTTCACCTCCCCACGCATCTCGCCAACTCCTTGATTAGTAGGGAATTGCACCAATAGGCGCTTGGTAGATATAACTGCATCTAACATATTCAACCCGGGCGGCCGAGAATGGCATTGTAGGCCAGGGGCACCCGAACCACCAGAAAGTCCAGCATTACCGTGCTCTGACATGGCGGCGATCCCGCCGTCGCCGGTAGGGTAATCTCGCCCTCCACCCGTATAGAATCTCCCGTGAAACCGACTAGAGGGACGGCTACAGGTCGAAGAGAGTCAGGAGATAAATTCATTCGAAGAAATGCATCATAAGTAAGCACATTGGCGGAGCTTCCACTGTCGATTAAGATCCTCTTTTCAGGATGTTTAGCGACCGTCATTGAAACGACGACGCTATCATCTTTTACAACACTACCCCCGCTATGTCTCCCTTAAAAGGGATTACATCATCTAGTTCTCCCCCTCCCCTTGGCCTCTTAGAGGATGATGCTCCTCCACGAGAAATCATGCCCACCATCTGCTCTGTCGGGGTGTTATCAATGTTGGCCTGAGCTGGAGGAGGTCCCATCAAAGCTGGTACAGGTGGAGCTTCTTTCTTCTGGATGTACTGCCCAAGATATCCCCTCTGGATGAGTTCTTCGATGGCTTGCTTCAGATTCTGACACTCTTCGGTGTCATGGCCGTAATCTCTGTGGAAACGGCAATAACGGCTCCTATCGCGCGCAGCGCCCTTCTTCAATGGAGGTGGATGCCGCAAATAAGGCTCGTTTTCAATTTCCATAAGGATATGAGCCGGGGCACAAGGAGGGGTGTAAGATGGTCTTCTCTGGGGCCAGGCTCTTGCGGGGGTCAGTCGATCGGCACAAAGGTTCAGACTTCTTGGGAGGGGGCCCGCTCGACTCCGGGCGAGCGGATCTCTTACCAGTCCTTTCCTCCACACCTCTCCTTGATGAATCAGCCTCGTCGGCGCGGATGTACTTCTGCGCACGACTCAAGAGATCAGCATAAAAATAAGGAGGTCTTTTGTCCAGAGAATAAGTAAAACGGGAGGGACGGAGCCCCCGCTTCAAAGCCAGAGTAGCCACAGCATCATCAAGATGATAGACTTCCAGGGCCGCCACCTTGAATCGGGTTATAAAGTCTTTCAGGGGTTCTCCTTCCTGCTGCTGCACGGAGAACAAACTGTCCGCCACTCGAGGAATCTTCCAACAAGCGTCGAAATGAGCCAAGAAAGACCTTTCCAGTTGTCGAAAAGAATCGATACTACGTGAAGGCAGATGGGAGTACCAAACACGGGCTGCCTTACGGAGAGTGGCCGGGAAGGCAATGCACAGGAGAGCATCAGTCGCTCCTTGGACTTGCATAATGGCTTTTTAGCTCTCCAGATGATCCAGGGGATCAGTGGTGCCATCATAGGGGTCCAGTTGGGGTAACCGGAACCTCCTTGGAATGGGTTCCTCCATAACTCGCCGAGTAAGAGGAGGGCGTGTCGTAGTCCGACCCCGGCTGACTGTTGATTCTCTGACTAAGCTCTTCCAGCCTCCGATCTTGCTCATCGAGGCGCCTCTCCATCTGGTCAGCCATATGTCCCCCGGCTAGCTCAGGGGAATAGGATGGACCGACGATGCCACAGGCGGTGCTCTGCGTGAGGCTCCTTCCCCCGCCGCCGCCTGGCGGGTGGGCTGCCCGAGGAACGGGTGAGAGAGCGCGAGCCATCCCGGGAACTTTGAGGATGAAGCCCACCTGAGGAATAGGGTGGAGAGGCTTTGTTGGAGGGGATCTCCCTCGAGTTGATTGTCGGCTGACGGGAGTAGCCGATCTGACAGCAGAGGCAGCTCGAGCCATTGCCGGGCTCCTCTAGAATGCTGTTCCTGCATCTGCTGAACCATCCCAACAAGGGTTTGAACTTGTTGGGTAAGGGTCGCCAATGGGTCCTGAGGAATAGCTGGAGCCGGCAGTGGTGAGGAAGAAACCGGAGGGCTTGACTTTGCTGGCTCAGAAGAGCAAAGAGTCTTGCAACCATGATCGGGAGGTAAGAGATGCCCCCCAGACCAATCAGAGGGATCCTCTTCCGGAGATCTAGTGCCCATGTTAGAAGAACAGGAGTTGCTCGTCGCACCCCCTACCTGGCGCGCCAATCTGTTGATGCTGAATCACCAGAAAAGATCAAAAAGTCTTCTTTGTTGTAGGATCTCCTACTGAAGGAAGAGCAAGCCCCCCCTCCTCATGGGTTTCCTTTCCCTTATATCCTTTGAGCTTCCAAAGGATATTCCTTTCTTGTTTTCGCCATCATGTCGTCAGCATCGGGTCATTTTTCTTTCTTCTTCTTTTCTTTTTTTTTTGGATAAAAATCGATGTGTAAGATAAAAATTAGCTTCAGACGAGAGCGTGCCATGTGGTCATTTATCGATAATTAATAACAGAGGTATTAAGGAACTTGCTCCGGAAGCTAAGAATCTTCATGATGGATTTCGGTTTTCCCAAGGGAATGTCAGGGTTAGTGGGAATGTTAGGGTCAGAGAAGAGTATCTGGCCCTAAAACAGGTGCTCAGTATCTCCTTTATTTAAGCTTTTCAATGAATGGTGACGCTCCAGCGTTTGTCTTATTCGAGTCATTTAAAGCGTCATGATGCTTAATGATTCTCGATTTCTGTTCCGGACACGACAGCTCATCGCGTTTAGTGCTTCTGATATGAGAATGATTCTAAGACTAGGAGGCCGCCCAAAACCCGGGGGCTGCCTAGGACTAGAGACCGCCCAGGACCTGGGGGCCGCCTAGGACTAGGAGGCCGCCCAGAACCTGGGGGCCGCCTAGGACTAGGAGGTTGCCCAGGACCTGGGGGCCGCCTAGGACTAGGAGGCTCCCCAGGGCTTGGGGGCGCCTAGGACTAGAGGCCGCCCAGGACCTGGGGGCCGCCTAGAACTAGGAGGTCGCCCAGGACCTGGGGCCCACCTAGGACTAGGAGGCTCCCCAGGGCTTAGGGGCCGCCTAGGACTAGAGGCCGCCCAGGACCTGGGGGCCGCCTAGGACTAGGAGGCTCCCCAGGGCTTGAGGGCCGCCTAGGACTAGGAGGCTCCCCAGGGCTTGGAGCCGCCTAGGGCCAGGAGGCCGCCCAGAACCTGGGGGCCGCCTAGGGCCAGGAGGCCGCCCAGAACCTTGGGGCCGCCTAGGACTAGGAGGCTGCCCAGGGCTTGGGGGCCACCTAGGACTAGGAGCCGCCCAGGACTAGGAGCCGCCCAGGACCTGGGGGCCGCCTAGGACTAGGAGGCTCCCAGGGCTTGGGGGCCGCCTAGAACTAGAGGCCGCCCAGGACCTGGGGGCCGCCAGGACTAGGAGCCGCCCAGGACCTGGGGGCCGCCCAGGACTAGGAGGCTCCCCAGGGCTTGGGGCCGCCCAGGACTAGGAGGCTCTCTAGGGCTTGGGGGCCGCCTAGGACTAGGAGGCTCCCTTGGGGGCCGCCTAGGACTAGGAGGCTCCCAGGGCTTGGGAGCCGCCTAGGGCCAGGAGGTCGCCCAGAACTTGGGGGCCACCTAGGACAAGGAGCCGCCCAGGACCTGGGGGCCACCTAGGACTAGGAGCCACCCAGGACTAGGAGGCCACCCAGAACCTGGGGGCCGCCTAGGACTAAAGGCTGCCCAGAACTCGGGGGGCCGCCTAGGACTAAGAGGCCGCCAAGGACCTGGGGGCCACCTAGGACTAGGAGGCCGCCCAGGGCTTGGGGTCGCCTAGGACTAGGAGGCCACCTAGGGCTTGGGGGCCGCCTAGGGCTAGGAGGCCGCCCAGAACCTGGGGGCTGCCCAGAACTAGGAGGCCGTCCAGAACCTGGTGGTCGCCTAGACCTCTGATTTTACTTTCGGTTTACCAACCATATCAGTGCGTTTATATGGTGAGTGATTAATGCGCATGCCCTTGTGCACATGAAGCAGCGCACAATGACGTTTCCTTTTAAGTATGGAAAAACACTTTGTACACTGCCCCCGGTGTAGCAAGTCCTACGTGGGCTACACTGCTCCTTCCTATTGGTCCACATGGATCCCATGTGCCTGACATGATGGGACAGAATAGCAGGAGGATAATGTTACTTTTTGATCGTACATCCATTAAAAGTCGTTCAGCCTTTCACCATTGGTGTGAAGACGAAAATGCCCTTTCCCTCCAGCCTACTTCAACCCGCCATCTTATTTGGATTTTGCTGATAAAAAATTGTAAGGTTCTGGCCTGGAAGAAGAGTATCCGAAGGAGTGGCAAAGCTCTGCCAGACGACATCCTTGCGCGCATTCAAGAGAACAAGATTCCCATCGTCGCGGAGACTGGCTGAAGCGACGGAGGAGTTGTGAGTGTTGCTGCTCCAGACCTCAGCTCCCTTCGAAGAGTCGAAGAGAACGAGACCTCCGGCCTCATTGAGTTGAAGAAATGAATTATATCCGACAGAAACATGAGCGCCGGCAACCCATACAGGCGCCTGCTCGGAGGACGGGATCGATCTCGAGTTGAAGCGAATGCCGACTTCATACTGGTTAGGTTCGTCAGGGCGGCTAAAGAACTCCAATGCAAAGTTCCCATCGGGGAGATCCAGGAATCACGCTTTGCAACCGAAAGCTTAGAACCAAGAGGAATTTCCCGAGCTTCGATATGAAAGAAGATAGTGGAACAGAGTAAGAAAATGGGGAACCAAAATAGGGTGTCGTGGGTTTTTGAGCAGGGTTTTGAACTGGGGTGTCATGGGTCTTGAACTGGGGTGTCATGGGTCTTGAACTGGGGTGTCCTGGTTTTGAACTAGGGTGTCGTGGGTCTTGAACTGGGGGTGTCGTGGGTCTTGAACTAGGGTGTCGTGGGTCTCTGGGTGGGGTGTCGTGGGTCTTGAACTAGGGTGTCATGGGTCTTGGGTGTCTTGAACTGGGGTGTCATGGGTCTTGAACTGGGGTCTTGGGTCTTGAACTAGGGTGTCGTGGGTCTTGAACTGGGTGTCATGGGTCTTGAACTGGGGGTCATGGGTCTTGAACTAGGGTGTCGTGGGTCTTAACTAGGGTGTCATGGGTCTTGAACTAGGGGTGTCATGGGTCTTGAACTAGGGTGTCGTGGGTCTTGAACTAGGGGTGTCGTGGGTCTTGAACTAGGGTGTCGTGGGTCTTAACTAGGGTGTCGTGGGTCTTGAACTAGGGGTGTCTTGAACTGGGGTGTCTGGGTGGGTGTCGTGGGTCTTGAACTGGGGGTGTCGTGGGGGTGTCATGGGTGATGGGTCTTGAACTGGGGTGTAACTGGGGTGTCATGGGAACTGGGGGTGGGTGAACTAGGGTGTCGTGGGTCTTGAACTAGGGTGTCATGTCTTGAACTAGGGTGTCGTGGGTCTTGAACTAGGGGTGTCATGGGTCTTGAACTGGGGGTGTCGTGGGTCTTGAACTGGGGTATCGTGGGTCTTGAACTGGGGTGTCGTGGGTCTTGAACTAGGGTGTCGTGGGTCTTGAACTGGGTGTCATGGGTGAACTAGGGTGTGGGTCTTGAACTAGGGTGTCATGGGTCTTGAACTAGGGTGTCGTGGGTCTTGAACTGGGGTGTCATGGGTGAACTGGGGTGTCGTGGGTCTTGAACTGGGGGTGTCGTGGGTCTTGAACTAGGGTGTCGTGGGTCTTGAACTGGGGTGTCATGGGAACTAGGGGTCTGGGTCTTGAACTGGGTGTCGTGGGTCTTGAACTGGGTGTCATGGGTCTTGAACTAGGGTGTCATGGGTCTTGAACTGGGGGTGTCATGGGTCTTGAACTAGGGTCGTGGGTCTTGGGTGGGTCTTGAACTGGGGTGTCGTGGGTCTTGAACTAGGGTGTCGTGGGTCTTGAACTAGGGTGTCATGGGTCTTGAACTAGGGTGTCGTGGGTCTTGGGTGTCATGGGTCTTGAACTAGGGTGTCGTGGGTCTTGAACTGGGGTGTCGTGGGTCTTGAACTAGGGTGTCATGGGTGAACTAGGGGTGTCGTGGGTCTTGAACTGGGGGTGTCGTGGGTCTTGAACTAGGGTGTCGTGGGTCTTAAACTGGGGGTGTCGTGGGTCTTGAACTGGGGGTGTCGTGGGTCTTGAACGACACCCTAGTTCAAGACCCACGACACCCCCAGTTCAAGACCCACGATACCCTAGTTCAAGACCCACGACACCCCAGTTCAAGACCCATGACACCCTAGTTCAAGACCCATGAAACCCCTAGTTCAAGACCCATGATGCATGTCGTAGCGCAACGATTTAAACACCTTAATTTCACTACTAGAATAGCGAGAGTAAGGGATCGATTCCACAGAGACTTTAGCGATTATCTTGAAATAACTTATAAATTTAATTAATTAATAATTAGTAGTGCAAAATAATCAAGATATGATCTATCTTATAAGAGCACGGTCCGTACCCACAGATCACGGCCCATCCCTTTAAAAGAATAGATCAATCTAAAATTATTTCTACTTAAATATAATTTAATAATAATTAATTATGAATAAAAATTTTATTTCATATAAAGTAAAGAGTTATGACATTAAGAAAGCAATATATTATAATAAATTCCTAAACCAAACCGGGCCCTCTTCTGTATACGCCTCGAAGCAGAGCATCCAAGAACTCCACACCTACGGATGAACAGATGAACGGGGCCTCCCACGGAACTCCTGGAACAGGGGTCTTCAAACGGTTGGAACAACTCTTCAAACGGCTGGAACAGAGCTTCAAACGGCTGGAACAGAGCACCTAGGACTCCAAACCACGGCACGAGCAGATAACTCCTTCAATCCACGGATGAACACCACTCCAAAAACTCTCCACCGATTGCTCTCCCTCCTCTGCTATTTATAGAATTCCATATGCAGCCTTGATGCAGAGAGGACGCAGAGAAGAATCTATTTCAAAACAGAGACAACGCAGCGGAAGCAACGAAAATAACAAAAGAAATCTAGATAAATAATTAATAAAATTTAAATTCCTTTTAAAGAAATTTAATTCTCTCAATTTGATAACTTTCAATCTAATCTATTCCTTAATTGGTGGAGGAAACGGTTAGAATTTGAATGGAGAAGAATCGGCGGAAACAGGGAGGTGGGCTAAGATAACGATGAAGTCTGCAACGCATTTGCCGTTTTTACTTTGAAATCCGTGCTAAATCCTTATAAAATCAATTTCGAGCTCATCTTAAATCCGATTTGAGTGCCGTTTGCATTGTTAAATCCCTAAAATTGAGCTCTTTAAGTTGATAAGATTTTATCTAAAATATTATATAAAATATTAAAATAATAAATAATAATAGGTTTAGTAATAATTATTTATGCATTTATTACTCCTCCCAACTTGAATCTACTCGTCCTCGAGCAAATAAAAAATTTAGAAATATGTACCAAAGCTAATCCAAGAATTGATAGTTATCTTATAGTTCTTTTTTTTTAAAATTTTTTTTTTAAAAGATCATAAAGGAGGTACTTCATTGGATTATTAAGTTTTTTTTTAGTGATAAAGTGTAGTCCATAAGAATTTATAGAAGTCTTTCTTCACCAACTTTCCACTTCTCTAATTAAGTCTTCTAACTTAATTTGGGTTGGGTGTAATGTCTTTTGTAATTTGGTTATTTATTTATTTATTTATTTATATGTAAAGTTAGTGCAATGTTCTAACCCCTTGCTTTCTAATTAACCCTTGTAGCGAGCTTTAGGCCAATGGCTCCCAAACCAGTTGGTTTTAGGGCATTAGGTATAAAATACCCCTCGGACTTACTGACTCGAGTAAAAAGGCTTTAGGTAGGACTAACTTTATTTAGGGTTCTTTTACATTCCAACCTTTTACGCGAACAACATCACTTTCTTAGGTGACGGGGCCCGATTACTCAGTGAAAAATGCTAAGAACCTAATCTATTAGCTTTAAGAGAGATTTTTTTTTTTTTTTTGAATAACATTTTCACCCATACCTTATTAAGTAGATTGTACTATTAAGATTAGTGGTCAGGAGGGTCCTGAAATTATTCTAAAAATTATTATGGCTAAACCCTACCTTTTATTAGGTTTTCTTAATAATTTATTCCTCAGTATTCAAAATAATAATAATAATAATAATAATAATAATAATAATCTAACCATTAATTCATTAATCATTCATAAACTGCTTGATTAACTTCAAATCGAGACACATTTTTCCTAAAAGATAAGCCAAGTATTGGTTAAATTCATTAGACACTGTTATAATTTCAACTTGGGATCATCTTCAGAGAGAATTCTTAAGAAATATTTTCTTATAGGAAAAAACGAATCAAATTAGAAAAGTCATAACAAGTTTTTCCCAGATAGATGGAGAAATGTTCCATGAGACATGGAGAGATTCGAAGAACTAATTAGAAAATGTCCACATCATGCTATACCCAAATGGCAACTGGTTCAGTGCTTTTATGATGGATTATCAGAAAAGCATAGGCAAATGGTTGATGCTTTATGTGGTGGGACATTTATGTTAAAAAATAAACATGAGGCTTGGCAACTCTTTGAGACATTGAGTGAGACTTCATTACATCATATGTCAGTTGCTCATCGAGACCCTCCTGTAGAACCTAAAAGAGGTGAAATATATGAAAGGTCATTCTACAGATATCTATACTAAGGTAGATGAATTATCCCATAAACTTGACCGGATTCTACAAGTTGGAAACATATCTTCCCCATCTACTCAATTACATAAGGTTTGCATAATTTGTTCGAGTCCAACCCATTCTGTAGGTGAATGTCCAGCTGCATACCAATTTCCTGAACTTGTTCAAGAGCAAGCCCACCAAGCCCAAACCCAATTAGCTCTAGAACAAGAAATGATCCATTTTCAAATACTTACAATCCTGGCTGGCGAAATCATCCAAATTTTTCTTGGAAACCTCAACCTGTAGTCAATTCATCGATCATACCTAATTACCAAGAAATTAATTTTAGAAGCATGCCATATTCACAATACCAAACATTCCACAACCTCCACCGAATAATCACCTACTTTGAAGACAAAGTGTTATAAGCATTGAAAGGGCTAGAAATGAATACTCAAATCCTTCACTCACACACACAATCTATTGCAAAACTAGAAACTCAGATAGGTCAATTAGCCACGGCATTTAGTAGAAGGGAGGAGGGTAAGTTACCTAGTCAGCCTATCGATAACCCGAAAGGACAATTCATGGCTCAGAGTTCCAATAGTCCTGATAAATTCCCAGAACATGCTAAATCAGTCATGACTCTCAGAAGTGGAAAAACATTGAACCCACCTGAACCAACCCAGAAATTAGAAGTGGCTAAACCAGAAGAGAGAAGAAATGAAAAAGAAAAGGAATTCAATGATCAAGCAATCATACCTAAAGCCCCATTCCCTAGTGCTTTAGAATCTCCTTTGCCTTCAGATAAGAAGAATATAAAAATGAATGAGATGCTTGAGTTATTTAAGCAAGTCCAAATAAACTTACCTCTTCTCGATGCTATCAAGCAAGTTCCGGCTTATGATCAGTGGTCAGGAGGGTCTGAAATTATTCTAAAAATTATTATGGCTAAACCCTACCTTTTATTAGGTTTTCTTAATAATTTATTCCTTAGTATTTCAAAATAATAATAATAATAATAATAATAATAATAATAATAATAATAATAATCTAACCATTAATTCATTAATCATTCATAGACTGCTTGATTAACTTCAAATCGAGACACATCTGATTATAGTTTTACTCGAGGATTTATTTATTCTTTTTCCTCCTCCCAACTTAATTTTCATTATCCCTAATGGAAGAAAAATTAATTAATTGCAAGGAAAGATACTACCTGGTAGAGTATTTGAAGGTTGGAAGTTTCATTGTTGCCATCTTCTTTCAATTTGCTTCTGTTGCTTTTCTCTGGTCATACTAAAAGAACACACTAAAGAACAGAAAGTTAAAAATAACTAATAAACTAGGTTGCCTCCCAAGAGCGCTAAGTTTAAAGTCTTCAGCCAGACTGTGCTACTTATTATGATAATGTTGGGTTCACAAGATCAATTGATTCAACAACTTCTCCATCATTAATTTCTTCTATATATAGTTTCAAACGTTGGCCATTTACTTTGAATGTATTTCCTTGCTTGGGGTCTTTAAGCTCTACAGCTCCATGGGAAAATACTTGAGTTACTATAAAAGGTCCATTCCATCGTGAACGAAGTTTTCCAGGGAAAAGGTGTAATCTTGAATTATAAGCCATACTTTTTGATTTGGTTCAAAAATTTTTCTACTAATAAATTTGTCATGATATGCTTTGGTTCGTTCTTTATAAATTTTGAGCTCTCATATGCCTCATTTCGTAGCTCTTCTAACTCATTCAATTGGAGTTTTCTATTGACACCTGCATTTTTCATATCATAATTAAATTGCTTGATAGCCCAAAATGCACGGTGTTCTAATTCTACAGGTAAATGACATGCTTTTCCAAATACGAGCCTGTAAGGAGACATTCCTATGGGAGTTTTAAATGCAGTACGATAAGCCCATAATGCATCATCCAAACGTTCTGACCAATCTTTCCTATCAGGTCTCACCGTTTTCTCAAGGATATTTTTAATTTCTCGATTTGATATTTTAACTTAGCCACTAGTTTGGGGATGATAAGGTGTAGCTACCTTATGAGTAATTCCATACTTGTTCATTAATCCTTCAAAGTGTTATTCGTGAAATGTGTACCCCCATCACTAATTATAGCCCTTGGGCATCCAAAATGACTAAAGATATTATGTTGAATAAACTTGATTACAACTTTATGATCATTGGTTCGAGTTGCCATGGCTTCAATCCATTTTGACACATAATCAACTGCCACTAGAATGTATTCAAATCCAAAAGAGAAAGGAAATGGGCCCATAAAATCAATACCTCATACATCAAAAATTTCTACAACTAAGATAGGGTTTAGGGGCATCATGTCTTTCGAGATATGTTTCCTATTTGTTGACATTGGAGATAATTACGGCTAAATTCATGTGCATCTTTAAAAAGAGTTGGCCAATAAAACCCACTTTGCAGTACCTTTGTTGCAGTTTTCTTTCCACTAAAATGTCCTCCACAGGCAAGAGAATGACAGAAGTTAAGTATACTTTTGAATTCACTTTCGGGAACACATCGCCTAATCACCTGATCTGAACAGTACTTAAATAATTCAGGGTCTTCCCAAAAGTAATATTTGATTTGTGAGAAAAATCTATCTTTTTCTTGTTTTGTTCAGTGGGAAGGTACTTTTTCCTATTGCTAAATAATTCACAATGTGAGCAAACCAGGGAAGACTGCTATGGGAAATTGAAAATAATTGCTCATCAGGGAACTTATCTCTGATTATTTCTTTATTGTATTCCACTGAGATCCTAGAGATATGATCTGCTACCATATTTCAGAACCTTTCTTATCTAAGATTTCTAGATCAAATTCTTGTAGTAGGAGGATCCATCTAATTAGTTTGGGTTTTGTATCCTTTTTTGATATAAGATGCCTCAACGCTGCATGATCTGAATAAACTAAAACTTTAGACCCTAACAATATGATCTAAACTTTTCTAGGGCAAACACAACTGCTAGTAATTCTTTTTCAGTGGTAGTATAGTTCATTTGTGCATCTGAAAGAGTTTTGCTAGCATAATAAATTACATGGGGTTCTCGATTGAGTTTCTGTCCTAGAACTGCTCCTACAGCATAATCAGAAGTATCACACATGATTTCAAAAGGTATGGTCCAATCTGGGGGCTTGATAATGGGTGCAGTGGTCAAAGCAGTTCGAAGGATGTTATAGGCTGTTAGACAATCTTTATCAAAATTAAAAGAACTATCCTTGGTCAACAAATTACATAATGGTCGAGAAATTTTACTGAAATCTTTGATAAAACGTCTATAAAAACCAGCATGACCAAGGAAAGATCGTACTTGTTTAACTGAGGTTGGGGGTGATAGATTTGAGATCAATTCAACCTTGGCTTTATCAACCTCAATACCTCTCTATGAAATAATGTGTCCAAGCACAATTCCCTCACGAACCATAAAATGGCTCTTCTCCCAACTTAGGTCTAAATTCATTTTCATACATCGTTTTAGTACCTTAGTTAAGTTCTCGAGGCAGCTATCAAATGATGCACCAAAGACTGAAAAATCATCCATAAATACTTTCAAAAATTGACCAATCATATCAGAAAATATGGCCATCATACATCATTGAAACGTGGCTGGTGCATTACAAAGACCAAACGGCATACGTCTAAAGGCAAATGTTCCAAAGGGACAAGTGAAGGTGGTCTTTTCTTGATCTGCAGGAAATACTGGGACTTGATTGTATCCTGAATATCCATCTAAGAAAAAAAGAAACTTTGTCCCGCTAGCCGTTCTAGAATTTGATCTATAAAAGGCAAAGGGAAGTGGTCTTTCCTAATCACGGCATTCAACTTTTGATAATCTATACACACTCTCCAACTAGTTGATGTGCGAGTAGGAATTGATTCGCCCTTTTCATTTTTAATCACGGTAATACCTGATTTTTTAGGTACTACTTGGATTGGACTGACCCATTGGCTATCTAAAATTGGATAAATAATACCAGCATCAAGCCATTTTACTACTTCCTTCTTAACAACATCCCTCATGTTTGGATTTAGCCTTCGTTGCATGTCTCTATGTGGTTTGGCTTCAATTTTACTATGAATATGGTGCATGCAAACGGAAGGGTCAATTCCCTTAATATCAGCTATTGTCCATCCAATCGCCTCTTTATGTTCTTTAAGTACATCAATCAATTTATCTTCTTGCTTAGAGGTTAGGGTAGATGCAATGATTACTGGAAGGGTGTCATTAGGTCCAAGGAATGAATATTTTAAGTTATCTGGAAGAGGTTTCAATTCTAGTTGGGGTGGTTCTTCCAAGGATGGTATTAAAGGACTTGGTTTAGTTGGAAGTGGTTCATATTTTATAGTCCAAGGCGGGATGGTGTCGATCTTAGGTGGTTCTAATAACATGTTTATCTCTTTGGTATACTCATCAACATCAAAGTCATCTATTCCAAAATGTGTAAGACATGTTTGTAAAGGATCCGAATCAATCAAACTTTGGAATTTCTTATCTACTACTTCCTCCATCATATTTACTTCATTTAAATCATACACAGGTGGTCCTTGGGAAGCATTAAAAATATTTAGTCTCATCTTCTTGTTTCCAAAAGATACATCCATCACACATGTTCTACAATTTATGCATGCATTAGCAGTAGCTAAAAAGGTCTTCCAAGGATGATGGGAATTTGGTTAGGATTATTACTAGATTCCATATCCAACACAAGGAAGTCGACAGGAAAATAGAATTCATCCACCTTTACTAATACATCTTCCAATATTCCACGAGGTTCTTTGACTGATCTATCTGCCAATTGTAGTGTTATCGTAGTGGGTTTCAACTCTCCAAATCCAAATAATTCATACTGAACTTGGAAGAAGGTTTACACTCGCACCCAAATCTAATAATGCTTTCTTGATTGTGAAGTTTCCTATGACACATGATATAATTGGGGTACCAGGATCTTTTAGTTTGGGTGGGGTTATTTGCTGAACAACTGAGCTGACTTGCTCAGTCAAATGTATCTTTTTTGGTATTTATATCTTGGCTTTCCATTTTTGTGTGCATAGATCCTTCAAGAATTTGGCATAAGCCGGAACTTGCTTGATAGCATCGAGAAAAGGTAAGTTTATTTGGACTTGCTTAAATAACTCAAGCATCTCATTCATTTTTATATTCTTCTTATCTGAAGGCAAAGGAGATTCTAAAGCACTAGGGAATGGGGCTTTAGGTATGATTACTTGATCATTGAATTCCTTTTCTTTTTCATTTCTTCTCTCTTCTGGTTTAGCCACTTCTAATTTCTAGGTTGGTTCAGGTGGGTTCAATGTTTTTCCACTTCTGAGAGTTTGACTGATTTAGCATGTTCTGGGAATTTGTCAGGACTATTGGAACTCTCAGCCATGAATTGTCCTTTCGGGTTATCGATAGGCTGACTAGGTAACTTACCCTCCTCCCTTCTACTAAATGCTGTGGCTAATTGACCTATCTGAGTTTCTAGTTTTGTAATAGATTGTGTGTGTGAGTGAAGGATTTGAGTATTCATTTCTAGCCCTTTCAATGCTTGTAACACTTTGTCTTCAAAAGTAGGCTGATTATTCGGTGGAGGTTATGGAATGTTTGGGTATTGTGAATATGGCATGCTTCTAAAATTAATTTCTTGGTAATTAGGTCTGATCGATGAATTGACTACAGGTTGAGGTTTCCAAGAAAAATTTGGATGATTTCGCCAGCCAGGATTGTAAGTATTTGAAAATGGATCATTTCCTGTTCTAGGAGCTAATCGGGTTTGGGCTTGGTGGGCTTGCTCTTGAACAAGTTCAGAAAATTGGTATGCAGCTGGACATTCACCTACAGAATGGGTTGGACTCGAACAAATTATGCAAACCTCATGTAATTGAGTAGATGGGGAAGATATGTTTCCAACTTGTAGAATCCGATCAAGTTTATGGGATAATTCATCTACCTTAGTATAGATATATGTAGAATGACCTATTTCATATATTCCACCTCTTTTAGGTTCTACGGGAGAGTCTCGACGAGCAACTGACATATGATGTAATGAATTCTCACTCAATGTCTCAAAGAGTTGCCAAGCCTCATGTTCATTTTTTAACATAAATGTCCCACCACATGAAGCATCAACCATTTGCCTATGCTTTTCTGATAATCCATCATAAAAGCACTGACCAGTTGCCATTTGGGTATAGCATGATGTGGACATTTTCTAATTAGTTCTTTGAATCTCTCCCATGTCTCATGGAACATTTCTCCATCTATCTGGGAAAAACTTGTTATGGCTTTTCTAATTTGATTCGTTTTTTCTATAGGAAAATATTTCTTAAGAAATTCTCTGTGAAGATGATCCCAAGTTGAAATTATAACAGTGTCTAATAAATTTAACCAATACTTGGCTTTATCTTTTAGGAAAAAAGGGAATAACTTAAGCCTAAGTGCATCATCAGAGAAATTTTGAATCTTGACAGTTGAGCAAATTTCTAAGAATTCATCTAAGTGTTTGTAGGGATCCTCATTTGTAAGTCCATAAAAAGATGGTAACATTTGGATTACACTTGACTTAATTTCATATTGGGCAGCCTCTACTAGAGGCACTTAAATGCAGGGAGAGTAGGTATACCTTGAAGGAGTGAAATACTCTTTTAACTGTCGTGGTTGATTATTTTCGTTATTAGGATCCATAATTCTGAGTCTGTTTGCTCTAATAGTTCTTTTTATCTCGGGATTTAAGGGTATAAGGTCGGGCTGCAACGATCGACGACCAAGCATACATCCTACCAATGACTCTAAAGCAAATAGTTTTATTTTTTTTTCTTTAATTTTTTTTAAGTTTCTAATTTCCTAATAAATTATGAGATGTCAATGGAAAAATTTTAAGTTTTGCAGAAAATAAATTCACCTAAGTCAATCTATAGCATAGAAAATAAAATAATTATTTTGTTTATATTTTTATGTTTATTTTTATAATTTTTTTTGTTTCCTTAAATTAATTATATTTTATGGAAGATGTCTTAGGGTTTTATTTTAGGATTTTTTTAGGTAAGTTAATTAAAAGAAAAATTTGATTAGGTTAAAATTGGATTTGTGGCAAAAAGGAAAGTAATAATTTTTTATGTTAAAAAGAAAATATGCAATTCTAACAATTAAGAAATAAAATAAAGTGGCAATAACTATTCAAAAATTAAGAGAAAATTAATCTAATTTTTTACTTTTTTATTTTTAATTTTTATAATAATTTTTAATTTTTAATTTTTTAAATAACACAAAGTCCCCGGCAACGGCGCCAAAAACCTGATGCGTGTCGTAGCGCAATGATTTAAACACCTTAATTTCACTACTAGAATAGCGAGAGTAAGGGATCGATTCTACAGAGACTTTAGCGATTATCTTGAAATAAACTTATAAATTTAATTAATTAAATAATTAGTATTGCAAAATAATCAAGATATGGTCTATCTTATAAGAGCACGGTCCGTACCCGCAGATCACGGCCCGTCCCTTTAAAGAATAGATCAGTCTAAAATTATTTCCACTTAAATATAATTTAATAACAATTAATCATGAATAAAAATTTTATTTCATATAAAGTAAAGAGTTATGACATTAAGACAGCAACATATTATAATAAATTCCTAAATTAAACCGGGCCCTCTTCTGCATACGCCTTGAAGCAGAGCATCCAAGAACTCCACACCTACGGATGAACAGATGAACGGGGCCTCCCACAGAACTCCTGGAACAGGGGTCTTCAAACGGCTGGAACAGCTCTTCAAACGGCTGGAACAGAGCTTCAAACGGCTGGAACAAAGCACCTAGGACTCCAAACCACGGCACGAGCAGATAACTCCTCCAATCCACGGATGAACACCACCCCAAAAACTCTCCACCGATTGCTCTCCCTCCTATGCTATTTATAGAATTCCATATGCGGCCTTGACGCGGAGAGGACGCGGAGAAGAATCTGTTTCAAAATAAAGACAACGCAGCGGAAGCAACGAAAATAACAAAAGAAATCTAGATAAATAATCAATAAAATTCAAATTCCTTCTAAAGGAATTTAATTCTTTCAATTTGATAACTTTCAATCTAATCTATTCCTTAATTGGTGGAGAAAACTGTTAGAATTTGAATGGAGAAGAATCGGCGGAAACAGGGAGCTGGGCTGAGATAACGATGAAGTCTGCAACTTGTCATTTTTTTTGCTTTGAAATCCGTGCTAAATCCTTATAAAATCAATTTCGAGCTCATCTTAAATCCGATTTGAGTGTCGTTTGCGTCGTTAAATCCCTAAAATCGAGCTCTTTAAGTTGATAAGATTTTATCTAAAATATTATATAAAATATTAAAATAATAAATAATAGGTACGTTAAATTATTAATTAATAGGTTTAGTAATAATTATTTATGCGTTTATCAACCCACGACACCCTAGTTCAAGACCCACGATACCCCCAGTTCAAGACCTACGATACCCCTAGTTCAAGACCCACGACCCCAGTTCAAGACTCACGACACCCCTAGTTCAAGACCCACGACACCCTCAATTCAAGACCCACGACACCCTAGTTCAAGACCCATGACACCCCAGTTCAAGACCCATGACACCCTAGTTTAAGACCCATGACACCCTAGTTCAGGACCCGTGATACCCCAGTTCAAGACCCACGATATCCTAGTTCAAGACCCATGACACCCTAGTTCAAGACCCACGACACCCCCAGTTCAAGACCCACGATACCCTAGTTTAAGACCCACGACACCCCCAGTTCAAGACCCATGATACCCCCAGTTCAAGACCCACGACACCCTAGTTTAAGACCCACGACACCCCTAGTTCAAGACCCATGACACCCCTAGTTCAAGACCCATGACACCCTAGTTCAAGACCATGATACCCCCAGTTCAAGACCCATGACACCCCAGTTCAAGACCCACGACACCCTAGTTTAAGACCCATGACACCCCTAGTTCAAGACCCATGATACCCCAGTTCAAGACCCATGATACCCTAGTTTAAGACCCACGACACCCCCAGTTCAAGACCCACGATACCCCCTGTTCAAGACCCATGATACCCCAGTTCAAGACCCACGACACCCTAGTTTAAGACCCACGACACCTAGTTCAAGACCCACGACACCCATAGTTCAAGACCCATGACACCCCAGTTCAAGACCCATGACACCCCAGTTCAAGACCCACGACACCCCCAGTTTAAGATCCACGATACCCTAGTTCAAGACCCACGACACCCTAGTTTAAGACCCAACTCGAGATCGATCCCGTCCTCCGAGCAGGCGCCTGTATGGGTTGCCGGCGCTCATGTTTCTGTCGGATATAATTCGTTTCTTCAACTCAATGAGGCCAGAGGTCTCGTTCTCTTCGACTCTTCGAAGGGAGCTGAGGTCTGGAGCCGCAACACTCATAACTCCTCCATCGCTTCAGCCAGTCTCCGTGACGATGAGAATCTTGTTCTCTTGAATGACGCAAGGATGTCGTCTGGCAGAGCTTTGCCACTCCTTCGGATACTCTTCTTCCAGGCCAGAACCTTACAATTTTTATCAGCAAAATCCAAATAAGATGGTGGGTTGAAGTAGGCTGGAGGGTAAGGGCATTTTCGTCTTCACATCAATGGTGAAAGACTGAATGACTTTTAATGGATGTACGATCAAAAATTAACATTATTTCTCTGCTATTCCGTCTCATTATGTTAGGCTATATAGAATCTATATGGATCAATAAAAAGAAGCGATAGAGCCTACGTAGGACTTTCTGTAGCAAGGATGATGTACAAAGCCTTTTTCCTTAAGTATGTTGAGAGGTATCCCACCGGAAACTTGTCCGTTTGGGAGAGCAACGGAAGTCCTCATGGCCCGGACCATTGAGCCCATGGGTGCAACAACACGCCCTCAGCCAGCAACGTGTCATCCTTCCCCCTCTTCGATTAAGGGGAAAGGACATGAAAATCTTTTTGTGCACCGTGCGCAGCGCAAAAGTACCGTACGCGGTGCACAAAGACGGTTTGAAAGGAGATAGATATGTGGTACCGTGACCTACAGTAGGGGCCATTTTTTCCTTCAAGTTCGAGCTCCGAAGCCGCTTTCGTCCCGCAAATCCCACAACTTGGATCGGTTCTCACACCTCGCGCGCTTCGAAGCCATGCATAGATTGTTCTCCTTCTCCTCCAAATCGAATCCCTTCAGATATTCCACCTCGAAAACCACCTTGTCCCTCCGAAATCTTCCTCTCCTCTGCGCCGGAAAACCTACCGGCTCGCCGCTTCGGCCAGCCACTGGCTTCGGACTCCGCCTGAGCATCCCAATCCCTCCGAACCGATCCTCTCCATATCGATTCCCTCCCGATAGCACCAATCTGGGGAGTTTAATTCACTCGATTCGAGGAACGAGGAGGTTCAGCGGAGAATCGGGCGGCCGGGAGGCTCTGCAATACGATGTGGTTATCGTCGGGGCGGGGCCCGCGGGGTTGTCGGCAGCGATACGGCTCAAGCAGCTGTGCCGGGAGAGGAACACCGATCTCTCTGTCTGTGTATTAGAGAAGGGCTCCGAAGTGGGTAAGGCTTCCTTTTTATCTTTTGCTATTGATCAAAAGACGAAGGCTGAGAAATTTTCTTGTTCTTTTGCCTGCTCGAATTGATGCCCTAAATGCGGTTGTTTAAAGTTCAAAACACTCTAAAACTAAAAATGAGACGACGAAGAACTCATGTTTCTTTATGATATTGTAGAACATGTGTTTTTTTGGGCTAACGATGGCTTGTAGGGGTAGTATTCTTCCATTCGCTTTTCTAAAGTAAGTTGTATGTCAGTTATTTCTTTTGTAGTTGGGACAATTTAAGGGAATATTGCGCTTGTTTTAGAACCCTATGCGGTGATTCCCAAGATGGAAGCTGATGGGGCCAGTAGACCCATGGGCAATGATGATCGCACTTGGGCCGGAGCTCTCAATCGGCTTCAGCTCGTCGGCCTCATCCTTGTCGGTCTTGACTCGTCGGCTCCAGCTTCCAAGGCGGCCTTATCTCTGGACTCGGCCCCAACTTGTGGCTCCTCTCCGGACTCAACCCCAGCTTCAGGGCGGCCTCGTCTCTGGACTCAGCCCTGGACTCTGCTCAATCTCTTGGCCGGCCAAGTCTCAGAGCTCTCAAAGCCTTTACCAACTTGCTGATCCGTGTGCCTACGTTGTCGCATGGCTTCAACATGCCCCGCATGCATGGATCCAAAAGCTACGTGCATGGAACCATGGGCTACACGCATCTAGAAGCGTCTTTAGTCGACCACCTAGGACGGCAACGTACGATGTGGGGAACATCTGGAGATGCCATAGCAACTGCCACACCCTACAGCAGTCTGCAATAACCTGCATCTACCATCTGAATTAAGTGGCCACCCATTCTGATGGGACTTGACCCATCAACTATGCAGCCATCCATATTTGACGGGACACGACCTATAGCTCTGACATGCCACTAAGGAGCAAGTCTTACTATTGCTGCCATCATCATAAATGCTCTGACAAATGGCTGCACCTCAAATCTTACATACTCCAAACAAGTCTCATAGACACCTCGGTGACATATGGGAGGACGTGATCCGCAGCTAATGATGAGACAAACCCCACTAATTCTGACGTTCCGCCCAAAAAGTCATCGTCAATCATGAGGCTTCACGTGACTCATTCCATAACTAGGTGACAAGGAACATCAATAAAATGGGTAAGAGGGACTCTTGACCAGGTAATTCACAACACTCCTAAACGCTTATATGTTCATATAGAGAGCACTTTTTTAAGCCTCTCTACCTCTCTCTTTCGAGCTTTCTTAAGCTCATGGCTGTTGCCCAAAGCACTGACTTGAGTGTTGGAGGGTTTCCGTCGGAATCTTTGGCTTTCGAGACTTTTTGCAGGCTTCCGATCGAGCGAAACCCGTCGGAGGATCTTTGGCACGCTAGAGAAGGCGACCGAACGCTCGTGGACATTCGAGAAGGGTGATCTGGCTACAACAGATTGGCGCACCGGGTAGGGGTAGAGCATGGATCGTCAACGATGCTAGCTTGCAGATCCTCGTCCCCCTTTGGTCAAGATGATGGATTAAAAAGATGATGATGACAAAATTTAAGAGATTTTTATCAGTCGCGTGGAGAATCTCCACAATAAGCTGAGCAACAGAAAGCTAACCTTTCTACTCCACTATTACCACTACCTTAGGCTATCAAGCTCTCCAGCAAGAGCCTCCTCAAGCTCTCCAGCAAAAGTACCATCAAGCTCTCCAGTAAGAGTATCAAGCTCACCAGCAAGAGCACCATCAAGCTCTCCAGCAAGAGTCTTCTCAAGCTTTCCAATAAGAGCACCATCAAGTTCTCCAGCAAGAGCACCATCAAGCTCTCCAGCAAGAGCACCATCATGCTCTCCATCAAGAGCCTCTTCAAGCCTTCTAAACGAGGGTGTTGGCACCTTCCACCTCTAGTCGACATGATTCCCTAGGGGGCAGATCGCCAGCATGCTGAAGTATCCAAATCAGCAGAAGAAGATAAACTCTCCCCAAAAATTTCACAAAGGAGCTCTAAGCCACCTAAGCAAGACCTCCAGCAAGCCATCCAAGTAAGACCTCCATTCTTCTTACAATATGAAAATCAACTTCTTAACCCTCAGGCCGGTCGAAGAAACCTCCGAGGTGATTCAAGACTTATGATTCCGGCGACTCTCGAGTCAACCCTCGGACCGGCTGAAAAAACTCTCAAGGTGGTTCCAAAAGACTCTCGACGGTCTTGCGATCATCAGATCACTCTCGGGCCGGCCGAAGAAACCCCCAAGGCGGTTCAAGACCTATGGTTCCGATGACTCTCGAGTCAACCTCCAGACTGGCCGAAGAAACCCCGAGGCGGTTCCAAAAGGCTCTCGATAGTCCTGCGATCATCAGGTCACCTCCGGGCCGGCCGAAGAAACCCCCGAGGTGGTTCAAGACCTATAGTTTCAACGACTCTTGAGTCAACTCCTGGGCCAATTGAAGAAACCCCTGAGGCGGTTCCAAAAGGTTCTCGATAGTCCTGCGATCATCATGTCATCCTCGGATCGGCCGAAGAAACCCTCAAGGCGGTTCAAGACTTATGGTTATGGTGGCTCTTGAGTCAACCATTGGGCCAGCCGAAGAAACCCCTGAGGTGGTTCCAAAAGGCTCTCGATGGTCCTGCGATCATCAGGTCACCCCTGGGCTGGCCGAAGGAACCGCCGAGGCGGTTCAAGATCTATGGTTCCAGTGACTCTTGAGTCAATCCTCGGGCCGGCCGAATAAACCCCCAAGGCGGTTCCAAAAGGCTCTCGATGGTCCTACGATCATCAAGTCACTCCTGGGCTAGCCGAAGAAACCCCCGAGGTGGGTCAAGATCTATGGTTCCGACGACTCTCGAGTCAACCCCCAGGCCAGCCGAAGAAACCCCTGAGGTGGTTTCAAAAGGCTTTCGGTGGTCCTGCAACCATCATGTCACCCCCGAGCCAGCCGAAGAAACCTCCGAGGTGGTCCAAGACCTATGGTTCCGGCGACTCTTGAGTCAACCCCCGGGCTGGCCGAAGAAACCCCTGAGGCGGTTCTATCTCAGCCTCAGCGGATTTATTTCATTCTCATCGGCTTTATTTCAGCCTCAACGGCTCCATTTCAGCCTCAGCGGCTCCATTTCAGCCTCAGCGGCTCCATTTCAGCCTTAGCGTCCTTATTTCTGCTTCAACAGTTTTATTTCAGCCTCAGCAGTTTTATTTCGGCTTCAATGGCTTCATCTTAGCCTTAACGGCCTTATCTCTGCTTCAGTAGCTTTATTTCAGCCTTAGAGGCTTTATTTTAGCCTCAGCGGTTTTATTTCAGCCTCAATAGTTTCATCGCAGCCTCAGCGGCCTTATCTCTACTTCAGCAGTTTTATTTCAGTCTCAGTGGCTTTATTTCAATCTCAGTGGTTTTATTTCGGCTTCAATGGCTTTATCTAAGCCTCAACGGCCTTATCTCTACTTCAGCAGCTTTATTTCAGCCTCAGTGGCTTTATTTCACTCTCAGTGGCTTTATCTCAGCCTCAACAGCTTTATCTCAACCACAATGACTCCATTTCAGCTTCAGCAACTTTATTTTTGTCTCAGTAGCTTCGTTTTGGCTTCGGTGGCCAATGGCCAATCGGGTAAGGCCTTTGCTCAAATTGTGCAATAGGTTCACGGTGCTGGTCACTCTTAGATGAAATCCAAAAGTCAACTCATAGTTGGGAAAGATCAACTCTCCAACTCACAGTTGACGAATAGCCACTTTCAAATTTCATGCTAAAAGAATATCCAAAAGTCAACTCACAGTAGGGAAAGACCAACTCCCCAGCTCATAGTTGACAAGGCTGGCCGCTCCCAGCAAGAAGATTCAGCCAGCTTTCTGGGTAGGACTCTGATCTGTTCGGCCACCCAGGCTGCGCTTCATCTCTTCTTCAATGGCTCAACTTTGCCTCAACGGCCAACGGCCAACTAGTTAAGGCCTTAACTCAAATTATGCACTTGCAACATATGGTAATAAATCGCCCTTTGCAAGCCAATTAGAAGACCAAGTCAGCTCACAGCGGGAGAGATCAACTCCCCAGCTCACAGTTGATGGGCAGCTTCCACTTCCAGACTCTGCGTCGGGAGAGGATTGCTGGTTGTCCTTAGCCAGTCAAAGATAATCAACTTACCTCTAACATTGCCTAAAGTTTTTTTGAGCAGGCAAACGTACAACTTCATAAAGCATGCAGACAAGGTCACAAGTTCGCGCAAGGACAAAACCAAAATTGTCAGCATCAAAAGCAGTGCAAAAAGAAGATCCCTCCACTCCGAAAGGGTCAGAGCCCAAAGCAAGCGTGAAAAGACAAGTGCAAAGATAAAGAATTCTACACTCCTTTCGCTTGGTGGATGCAAGGCACGTGATCGCACAAGCTCAGGAGTGTGGAGGGCATCTGATAGGGCCAGTAGACCCCATGGGCAAAGGTGATCGCACTCGGGCCAGACCCCTCGGTCGGCCTCGACTTGTCAGCCCATCCTTGTCGGCCCTGTCCTCGTCGGCCTCGTCTTGTCGACCTCATTCTCGTCGGCCTCGGCTCGTCAGCCCGTCCTCGTCGGTCCCAGCTTCCAAGGCGGCCTCAACTTCGGACTTAGCCCCAACTTCTAAGGCGGCCTCATCTTCGGGCTCAGCCCCAGACTCTGCTCAGCCTCTCAGCCAAAGACCAAGTCTCAAAGCTCTCAAAGCCTTCACCAACTTGCTGATCCATGTGTCTACATTGTCGCATGGCTTCAACGTGCCCTGCATGCATGGATCCAAAAGCTACGTGCATGGAATCGTGGGCTACACGCTACATGCATCCAAGAGCATCTTCAATCGGCCACCCAGGACGGCAACGTGCGATGTGGGAAACATCTGACAGACTTCGTAGCAATCGCCCGCTCCTTGCAGTAGCTTGCAACAACCTGCATCTACCATCTGAATTAAGTGGCCACCCACTCTGATAGGACTTGACCCACCAACTATGCAGTCACCCATATTTGATGGGACACGACCTGCAGCTTTGATATGCCACTAAGGAGTAAGCCCCACTATTACCGCCATCATCATAAATGCTTTGATAAGTGGCCGTACCTCAAGTCTCACAAACTCCAAGCAAATCTCACAGACACTTCGGTGACATACGGGAGGACGTGATCCGCGGCTAATGATGGAACGAACCCCATTAATTCTGACATTCCGCCCAAAAAGTCATCATCCATCATGAGGCTCCACGTGATTCATTTCATCACTAGGTGACAAGGAATATCAATAAAATGGGTAAGAGAGACCCCGATCAGGTAATTCACAACACTCCTAAACGCTCAATGCTCATATAGAGAGCACTTCTCTAAGTCTCTCTAGCTCTCTTTTCGAGCTTTCTTAAGCTCATGGCTGTTGTCCAGAGCACTGACTTGAGCATCAGAGGGTCTCTGCCGAAATCTCCGGTTCCCTGGACTTTTTGCAGGCTTCCGATCGAGCGAAGCCCGCCGAAGGATCCTTAGCATGTCGGGAAGGCGATCGAATGCTCGCAGACATTCGAGGAGGGTGATGTGATCGGAGATATTGGTTATTGTATGTTGACTAGAAAGTGAAATGGGATTTTACATGAGAATGAATTCAGCAATCGTTATGTCACCTTTATTATAGGCTGGCACAAGTCAGACCTATTTTGGTTATACAATCATATGGTGACTTGACAACAAGAAAACATGAACTTGTGTCATTTGTTAAGTGGACTTTGGTATGGTCCACTACTTTGTGCACACACTGTGGGAATATGTACTTTTTTGGTTTTCTAGTTTTTCCAATGTTCTGTGAGATTCTCTTACTTAATCTGGACTATGATAAAATTTATGATTATCGTTGAGCAAAAATATATTTGAACATGGATCTATGGTGAAAGGAAGTGAAATGCCTTCATTATCTTCAAGAATAAATTGAAGACTTCTGTATGTTTTGTGCCTTGGTTCACCAATAGCATTGCTTTACTTTACCTGCCCAATTCTGATGCCTAGGAGATCTACCTGACTTCTTAAATATTAAACCGGATATAGATTTGTCAGCTCATTTCTTGACAGCTTAAGCATTTGGGTTAATGTTAATTAGCATGGTATCAGAACCAAGTTTCTTCTAGGTTGTGAGTAGAAATATCTGATAAGCATATTATTTATTTGATCAACCTGGTTGTCATCTTATTCTTGTTTCAGTCTCTACTTGCATGATCTGGGCTGCACGTGAAGATGTTAATCCTGATATTCATCGTTGACCCTAACAACTTTGAGTTTTGGAGTCTAATGGTTACTTAACATTCGCTGCATCAATGCCTTGACCTCAACCAATAGTCTCTTATACTTTATTACTTTGTTACCTGGATTCATATAGTACATTAGGCTCTATCTTTACAATTTGCAGCAGTATGCTTCTTTAGGTAATTTGGAGGGTAAGAAATAATGAAATGAAATAAACTAAATTAGAAAGGAATCCCAAAAATTAAGACTTTGACCTTGGGTTGAGCCTACAATGATATCACTTCCACTCTTGTTTCAGAGACTATTCAATGTCTCAGGCCATTGCAACTACTACTATTCAATCCACCCATTGGACAGTCACATCAGGGAGAGAGAGAGAGAGAGAGAGAGAGAGAGAGAGAGAGAGAGAGAGAGAGCATCTGACTTCCTAGACCATTAGTTTTTCATAGCTAGTTAAGTAGATGAGAATATCAAGAGAATTGTCCCATTGCAATAGCGGTGATAATATGTATAATTATAAATTGCGGTAGCACCTATTTACTCTGGTTCAATGATTTTAAAATGCTTGCTGAGTTGCTGTATCTGTTGGCAGTTATACTCATCCTGCTTTTGTTGATTACAATTTTTCTTCTAAGCTCCTTTATTATTCCTTGAAATGCTTCTCCTTCTTGCCCTAGGGTTCATGTGTTTTGTGTCCTCCACCTTACACCTCCTTTGGGTTCTACATGTCACTAAAATAAGCATGTCTCTGCAGAAAAGAAGCTACTTTACTAATTGAAGATGGATAATTTGATATGTTTCAGTGAAAGCTGAATGTTGGTGAGATTGTCAACTGCAATTTAAATTGTTATCATCTACTCTCTTTAAACAAGTCACTAGGTTTTACCGATGCTTACTTTTACAGCATTTGCTGCTTTTGGCTTCCAGATCTTTTTGTCTAATGACCTATTGCTTCTTCTTCTTTTTCTTTTTTCTCCTCAGGTGCTCATATCATATCAGGGAATGTCTTTGAGCCTCGTGCATTGGATGAACTGATCCCTTATTGGAGAGATGAGGGGTCTGTGCTGTTTGTAATATCTGCATATCCAATGTTGCTATAGGCTGTAGCATGCAGTTATTGCTCTGCTTGATGGGTCAGATAAGAAGTTCTAGGAATATGAACATTGAAAGCATCATCGAGATTTTGGTCAATTTAACTTTTATAGGATCTGACAATATTATTGGAAATTGCTGCAGCTGAAACTATAGATTAAACAGTGGGAGCTGCATAGCAGAAAGATCCCAAGTAGTAAAACTTGGTAAAACTCGGTGAGCAAGTATGGAAATAAATGATTTTTTTCTGATAAGGTCCTGTAACTACTCTTATGCATTTTAAAGGACCCATGCATGAGAAAAAATACTGTACTTAATAGTAGGTGGAGCTAATACAAACTCAAAAATATACAGAGTGGGTTTCAGGGTGCTTCTAATGCCAAACCTAATCCCAAAAGGCTTAGGTTACGCTACAAATTCCGAAAAATTTAAATGAAGGATGTGACAAGCAGTTTGAAGCAAAATAAAGGTAGTATTATGGTCTTTGCATTAAATATATACACACACAAAATCATGGAAAGATGAGTTGTGTCTTACAAACCGTCATGTATGAATCAGAAAGAAATGGTTATGGTGACAACATGAGTCCCACGGGGGAAGGTGTGATGGGGAGAGAAGGTGAATGTCCACTATAAACCTTTTTAGATGAAGAAGAGCAACAGATGCCCCGGTTAAAAGCTTATCTTTAAGCACCAGACTAAAGACAATGACGTTACAGATTTTGGTGATCTCTGTGGTGAAATTTGTTGGTCAAAGGACAAACAAGAGTCACGACTGTCTTAACAATAAAATTATGAAAAGATGGATTGGCTTCTTGCAATACATCTGCTAGGTCTTTGAAAGTGTATTGAAAGCTTGATTTTTTGATGCATAAAAATTGAGGACCGTTAGACTAAGTGCACTATTCTGAATACTTCATAAAAGTATAACAACATGTAGATACTGTCAAGGAACACTATGAGTAAGGCCCAAGCTGTGGGTATATGCATTAATTTGTCAAATGGTGATTTGTTTACATGTGCATGCAATGTGTATACATGCACTATAGTTATGTCCAGCAACACTTCATGAACATTTTTTGTTATAGAAAATTGATTAGCTTCTTTTACTGTTGATTCTTTTTCTTATAATGGACATGAAATTTTCTTAGTTTAAAATGTTAAAAAAAAAGTTGATTCTTGTCTGTTTATCTGTTGTTCTGTAGGCCCCAATCGAAGTTCCTGTTTCTCATGACAAGTTTTGGCTTCTTACTGAGAATCATGCATTCTCACTTCCATCCCCTTTTGATAATAAGGGAAACTACGTGATAAGGTAAATAACCATTTATATTATATACACATTGACTATTGACACATTAAATATTCATTTTTGCTGCTTGATTGCTCTGAATGGTCCTACTCCTTGTTCACTGCTTACACTTGCTATTTTGTCCTAATGTCACTGTACTTTGGCTGTGTTAGAACTCTCATCTTGGCTTGTCTTTCTTGTTAAAAATTTTGCCTTTGCTTATTTCTATTTCTCTTGATTTTGTAAAGATAGGTTGGAAATAGTCTTGTCTTCATAGTTTAGTTTTAATCAGGATTGTATTTTTAACAGCTTCCACAAACTATTTAGCTCATCTTATGGATTGGAGATAAGTTTATAACTTCCTCTTAAGGTCTGCATTCTCACATATCAGTTGTATTTTCTGAAATGTTTCCACAAACAAAAAGATTTTAAAAATAGTTTCTCTTAGTATTATTTTTATTGAGACAAAAGAAACCATAAATTCGTAGCACTCTTATCAGAGAAGCAGCATCCTGCATCAATACAAGGAGAGGCTTTAAGTTCAACACAGCTTACGCTAGAAAAGCAATGTTGTTGTCAGCCACCTATGATGTGGCACTGAGATTGCATTATTTACTATTTTTAAACCTCAGCATATGTTATAATTTTCTAACGACTTGGAATTGTTGGAAATCATCAACTTCAAGAGGAAATAATTTCTTAGGCCTCGAGTTGCATGTATATTTATATAACATACTTCCTCTTTTGGACGTTCTTACTGAGATTGCATACTTCCTCTTTTGGACGTTCTTACTGAGATTGCACTCGTAATGGGCATAAAAGATGGCAATATGACTTTACAAAGAAGATAAGTGTAACCACCATTGTTAAGGTTCTCACCATGTTCTTAGGTAATGTTGTAAATTGGCAGCATGACCATAATTTAAGTAAGTTAGGCAGATCTTTACCAAAAAAAAAAAGTAAGTTAGGCAGATGAGGGGATGCATGGTAAGGGAGCATCAGAAGAAAGTGAACTCTTATGAGGGACGTTAGAAATAATATAAAGACTTGAGAGATGCCTAGAGCATCTAGATAGACAGTAACTGGGTACAGTAGGCAAGTGGATGTAAACAAGGTGGAAGGCTTGATGGAAGATCCGTGAATAATTGATTAAGTGGATAGATGAAAAATCTCTGAAAGTAGGAACTTGCTAAACGAGAGTGAAGGTTCAAATATGACATGCTGCAATATATTAACACCTGGGGTAAAGAGAATTATCAGCTATTGCTACAACAAGACATGCAGTTTGGGTGAAGCATGTGGATTCACCATGAGGGAGAAAAATGAAACAAGTATGCTAGAAGTGCAAAGATGCACATAATTAGGAGGAAAAAAAACAATAAATTTTTTGCACCAACGAGAATAGAGGACATGATTGGTTACATAGCTGCAGTTGAGAGGGGAAATAGAAGTAAAAATGGCAGTGCAGAGCAGTTTCATGAGTTCGACTTCCTCTCAGAAGCAATCATATAGGGTGTCGGAAGGAGCTTCAAGTCATGATCCCATACTTATAAAATTTATGGTCCAGAGTTCTAAAAGGTGCACTTGCAGAACTAGGCGATTTGTGTTCATTTGTTTCAGCTTTTGAAGTATATGTACTTTGGCAATTCATTTACCGTATCTCGAAAAAGGAATCTAACTAGGATTGGTTAGACATTTTCTTGAAGTAATTCTTTTGTAGACAACAAAAATGAGTCGCAGAAAGATCTTCATCATGCACACTGAGGACTGAATCTGGAGATGTTGATCGTTAGTTATTTCAAGTTCTTCTTGACAAACTTTTGATGAAGTTTTTTTTTCCTCCTTAGGATCACATTCTTTCTCCAATTGTTCTATATTTTGATCTTTCTAGGTATTGATTTTCAACTAAACTCAACCTTTTTAGATCAACTTCTCTATGCAGTTTGAGCCAACTGGTCCGTTGGATGGCAACAAAAGCCGAAGAGTTGGGTGTAGAAATTTATCCAGGTTTTGCTGCTAGTGAGGTACTAGAATTAGTTGCCTCATAGTAATTAGAATGTGAAAGAATTATTTTTTATTTCTAAATTTGTTAATTGGACAGATTCTGTATGATGCAAATCACAAGGTCGTTGGGGTTGCAACTAATGATATGGGTGTTGCTAAAGATGGTTCAAAAGGGAAACTTTTCAACATGGTGTGGAGCTAAAAGGCATGCATTCTTAACATATTTTCTTTTAGGAATATTTTTTCTGGACCTTTCATGCGAATGATATGAGTTTGGGAACCTACTATGTAACAGTTGCCCCCTTTGAATCTTTGATGTAGTCTTGATCAGTTTATAAATTATCTATGCAACAAGGTTCAGATGATGCAACTAGACTATTCTCAATGCTGTAAGATGTCCCATCAGTCATTCATATATGCAAGGCAGCCTCTCTACGCTTTCGTATTGAAATATTCTGGGTCTTCTTCAAGCTAGCCTTGGCTTGATCTATTGCAGTTAATTTATATTGTATCTTTTAGTTTTCTTAGATAACATCACATAGGTCATCAAACTAAGATTAAGACATTCACTTCTTTCTTCCAATAACTTAATTGTTTGTTCTGTTGGTTGTGTTTCAGCATATTCTTCTTGCTGGACTTTGTTGAAGACTCAATTGTTTATTCAATTATACAGTTTTTTTATTGATGATGGTTTTCTTTCACTATTTATTCATTTCCTGTTGGTACACTATCCAAATCCTTTTCTGCAAATATTTTGTGCTGATGTAAACTGGACATCCTTTAGGACCTTTATATGCTTGCTCATTGACTTATTGTCTAGTCTAGTAAGTGTGGCTTAGGCTTTATCTGCAATTGCACAGGTCTAAGCTTTAGTCCTATGCACTTCTCTTTTCCTTTCTTTGGATGGATCCAAAGGGAGAAAAAGATTTGAACTCAGAACCCTCCATATACTTGTTGTGTTCATCTTCTTCATTTAGCGCCTTTCGTCAAATATCTTTTCATATTTGGTATATGAATATTAACTCATTTGATGTATTTATTGTATTCATGGTCCTTGATTTATAAATGATTATGCAGGACATATTACACTGCTTGCTGAAGGCTGCCGAGGTTCCTTATCAGAGGTTTACTGGTCCATTTTAATTGATGAGTTTCTTCTGTGATTTTAATTGAAGTCTACTTTAATTGTTGATAATCGCTGTTGAGTTTCTTATCATTTTGTTGAGTTGATTTTGTACAGCTATCATGACCTTTTTCCCTTTATTTTTTGTTTATAGAAAATTATAAGAGATCATAAACTGCGAGACAAAGGTCAAGGACAACATCAAACCTATGCTATAGGAATAAAAGAGGTAATTCATATTTTACTTTTGTTTCATATTCTTAATCACTAGAGAGCCCACTGCAAAGAGAGATTCCTCTATGATTAAACCTATTTAGGTTTAAAGTGTCTTTATTGTTCAGGCATTGTCAGGATATATTTGGTTTTCTGAATGCAGAGAATTTGAGTTGCTTAATTAGCCAAATGACCAATATCAGAAGAATTGCTTTTAATTTCACAATGCATTAGGGCCGACTTTGATTAGTTTATATGTGTTATCATGGTGCACTATTCCCTAGGTCCAGGATCAGTTTCTTGGATGTGGTATTTTTCTAAGAAGCATGCTTATGAAGGTACTTTGCAGAATGCTTCTATCTTTATATTTATTAGTTCAATCCATCATGATAAGTTGGTTGTGGTTGGCTGTGACTAAAAATATATGTAATTAACGGTGGTCAGAAAAATATTGCCATGTTTTTCTAGGTGTTACATGGATAGCTAATCTTGAAGCAACCAGTACAAGATGGCCATTTTATACTTGAAAATATTGTTTTATTTGAATATGCTTTAGGTTCCTTATTTCTGCCTGCTCTTCTGAACAAAGCACACAAAAATTTGCTTCAGATGTGACACTAGGGGTGTAATGAGCCGAATCGAGTCGATACAGTGCCAAGCTCGAGCTCGACTCGACTCTAAAATTTGAAGCTCGAAACTCGACTCGAGCTCGATCGAGTTTTTTATTTCGAGCTCGGCTCGACTCGGCTCGAATTTCTGTATAAAAATTAAAAAAATAATTTTTAAAATAAAATAAAATATTTTTTAACTAAAAATTCAAAGGAGCTCTCATTGTTAGAGATAAGGCAAAGATTATCATTATCTTTATGAAGATAGGCTTAATGGAGATAGGGCTTACCCGTTACTGTTTAGAGATGAGCTCTATCCTCTCTCTGTTCATAGGGAATGAGAGTCACGCCGGGGAAGATGGGTTTTGGGGACACGGGAGGAGAGGACGAGAGTCACGCCGTGGAGAGAAGATGGGTTTTGGGGACATGGAGGGAGGGACGAGAGTCACGCACTCACACCGCAGAGGAAAGATGGGTTTTGGGGAGAAGGCAACGAAGGGACGGTGGGCGACTGGGCGTCAGTCACGACCCTTTTTTACTCCGTACGCGGTGATTCTAGTAAATCTGGTGATTCAGATGTTCTTGCGGATTAATGTTAATATAGTGATCTCATCGATGACTCGTCAAAGATGGAATAAATTAATAACTCTATGCGAGTTTTGACTGGGTTATTGTAGCGGGAGCAGGTTAGCAAAAGAGGATGTCTTAAAGCCCCATTGAACCGCTGATCGCCTGATCTAATTAGATAAATTTTATATTTTAAAAAAAGTTACGTAAGCCCGATCAAGCTCGTGAGCTTTTCAAGCCGAGTATTTTAATACTTGAACTCGGCTCGATAATTTAGTCGAGGAGCTCAAGCTCGAGCTCAACTCGATAAGCAACGAGTCGATTTCGAGTATTTTTCAAGTCGATCTCGAGCTACTCGCGAGTTGTCTCGGCTCAGTTATACCCCTATGTGACACTGAGATGTAAAACTAAAATGGTCAAATTCTTGGATGAATTTCATTCTCCTACTTCAAATTGCCATGATCATTACCTCACTGTTGTTCCTTTACTGTTGCAACTTGAAGCTCTAGCTGTTTGGCCACTGATACTTTTATTACAGGCATTATCTTTTTTATCAGTATGGATTAGCATCTCTTGTGTGCTAGACAATTGTAAAAGTGATTGAAATTTCACCTAACATTAGTGGATGTGATGTTGAGGTCTGGGAAATTGAGGAAGGGAAGCATGTACCAGGCTCTGTGCTACACACAATAGGATGGCCATTGGATATGAAGACATATGGAGGATCTTTTTATACCACATGAACAATAGGCAGGTAATTTTGGTGTTCCATTGTTGCCTTTTCTATTTTAAAGAAGTATTCGAGAGTTCAAAAGCTACTCTTGCAAACCACATGTTTTCCATTTCCTGAAGTAACTTTGATCTTTTTTCTTACCACATGAACAATAGGCAGGTAATTTTGGTGTTCCATTGTTGCCTTGCTCTATTTTCAAGAAGCATTCAAGATTTCAAAAGCTACTCTCGAAAACCACATTTTTTTCCATTTCCTGAAGTAACTTTAACCTTCTCACAGCATTTTCAATGCTTGATGACAGCAGTCAATTTGATATTATACAATGTAAACACGGAGCAGTTTCTGAGTCTGCTTTCTTGTCTTAACTTGCCATTTTGTAGTAGATCACTTGTCATAAAATCTTACCTTTCTTGTACCAATAAGAAATAGAATTAGTTTTTGCCAATAAAAATTGAGTAAATATCTTTTTAGGGACTGATTTAGTACATAGACAAAAAGTATCAAAGTAGACTCTTGTGATGTAAAGAGTAATCAGGCCTTTTGTCCAACTGCCTTAGTTGTCAAGGACAATAGAGGAGATGCTATGATGTGTCGGTAGTGTAAGGACCATATATGTCAATAAACCCCAAACTTCACATGATAAATAATGAGTTATCATCATTGAAGGTATTTTATTTTTAATTTTTGTGCATTTATTAATGGCATCTGGGTGTGCGTTCATGAATGCCAGCTCAAAGGTGCAGGAATGTCAATTTATTGGTTTGTTCATGTTGCTTTATTGTTTGATCATCTGGTATTCTCACCATTATCATGAATAACTGGCCACATATTTGGCTGGCTGCATTTATTCAGGGTCTCAGGCTAAACCCCGTATCAGTAAATAAGCTTGTACATGTGAAACCTCACTTCTGCACATCAGGGTCAATAATAGCCAACTTGTTGATTTGGGTTTTATGCTAGGTAAAATTAGAAAATACGTGAGGTGTATGACACTTGGTTGACTATATCGTCGTGGAGTCTTCCAAGGATTCAACTTAAATATAGGTTTTGCTGCTCTTTGTGATGACATACCAGTTCTTTTATTTTCAATTGTATTATGGATTAAGCTTCGGTTCTCAACCATATTGCCTTTCAGATTTTTGTTTCTTTGACCTTTTCTGTTGTAAAAAGGATACAATAAATTAATAATTGGCTAGCAATTTGTATGCCATCAACAAAACGCTGGCATATTTCCAATTCTTATACCATGCTTTCGTTTCGAAAAGCTGACATGCTGCAAGGGTTGTGCATTCAATTGAGCTTACTTGGCATGCATGACCTGCTTCAACTTTGATGATGCTGTCCATTCACCATCTATTTGTTTTTCATTTTGTCACTTGTTTCGCACATATCACAAAAGTTTGTTCCATAGTGGGGAACCTTTCAAATGCAATTTATGAATTTTTTCACTTCTAACACCTTTTTAGACAATCTATAAGATTGATAGCTATGTTAGTGGTTACTGCAATTGTATGTGAAGTGAAAAGTAAATATCAGGGACAGAATGTTGCCCAGGAGAAATTGTTCTTTGATTTGTTGCTTAGATTTCTACATACCCTGGGGAGTTAGAATCGTCATTGTCTGAGAATTGCTGTTGGTGCTTACTCCTAGTAATTAGTTTTCTCCTAAAGAAACTAACTGCTTTCATTTAACTGATGGAAATCTGTATCAACCTGGTGTGTATTTTAATAGTTAGACATTTTTTTCCCTGGTTGAAGATATAAGGGGCATCAATTTTCAGAGTATCAATGCAAAATCAAAACCGTGATCTAGGTAATTAGCATCAATTTGCCTCTGGTGCTTTATAGTTCTTTTGCATCAATATATTCTCATCTGTAACACCCAAAGCTCTAATTAGTTTGTATATTTCATTGGTTCTGATTCATGTATGTTGTTGCTTCCCATAACTTATGACTTGAAAAGAGAATTTCCAAGTATATATGGGATTGTAAAGTATAACATTCATTCTACACTCAAGATGATTCATTAGAGTGACGTTAGAAAGTGTATTTGTTCATATTTTGAAGTTATTCAGGCCTTAATTATTCTTTTCTTATTTTTCTATGTGTATAGTTCTTGCGACAATCAGCTCATAACTAGATTACATTTCTTGCTGAATATGCAGATATCAATTGGACTAGTCATTGCCTTGAATTATCGCAATCCTTATCTGAGCCCTTTTGATGAATTCCAGGTAACTGATTGCATAAAGAATATCTTTTCCGACCTGTATCCTTGTGACTAATAGGGGTGTTAATAAGCTGGGGTTGCTGGATCTCAAACTTAAAGCTTATTCATGGCCTAGAACCATGGAAATTATTTAGAGCAAGACCAAAACACAAACTGTACCTCCAAAAGGATGCCTGTGTCAGGCCCATGTCCAGCTGAATTAATTGAAATCCTATGCTATTAACCATCACTGATATAAGAAGAATTTGCTGTAAATCATGTGGGCACTCCACTTTTTTGGCTTGTATTTGCGTTGCTTCATGCCTCTGTACTTTTGGATCTGAAGGGTTTATACATAAGATTGCTATACATCTAATGATGCATGTAAATACATTTTGTATTAGTATTCTCATGGTGTATTAGAACTGATGTCCCAGCCCAGACCAGCCTATTATTAAATTAGCCACAAATTCTGGTGTGGCCCTGCTTGGTAGGATCCATTATATCTATCCTAAGGTTAGCTACAGCAGCCTTTTGGGCTACTGAGTCAGCAACCCATTGACTGGTAACCAAGGCTTAACATATCTTAATTCTGACAGTCAGACATTCAAAATAGTTCTAGTGATCCAATGGCAAACGTCTTTTTGTCCAAGCATTTTTGCTGTTGATTGCTGCCTGGAACTAAGACCATGTGCAATGTGACACCATCTCATTTGGTTTTACTGCAATCTATCCTCTAATTTCAACAATCTTATCTTTCAGAAACTATGATTTGATTTTATGTTGTCTTGCATATGGTGTTTACATCTTGAACTTCTCGGCTATGTTGTATGTTTAGGCGTTTCCTTGGGATTTGCTTGTTATCTCATGGATCTCTCACTTTTCTTTGTGAGAAAAAGATAAAATACTGGAATAAGTTTGGTGACAATGTTGGTTTAAGCCAAAAAGACATTTTTTTGAATGCTAATTGTTGACCGGAGATAGTTTCTTTTTTGTCTATGACTAGTCTTTTGCAACTTGAAAATTTTCTTCTCATGAAAGGGAATAATATTTATCATGTCCAGAATATGATTTTGATGTGTTGGATATATTGAATTGGTTTGAAACAAGAATTTTAGTGCTGCTAGCATGGAGTATGCTGACTGGTGGCTGGCATGGAAGGAAGCAATGCCATGCCTAAAAAACTACTGAAAATAACTCAAGAAAAAATTCATTTTAAACTAAAGTTTAAAGAAATAGGATCGAGCATTCATGTGGATCTTATGGTAATGCTGATATTGCCCTAGCATGGTATGTATTAGTTGATATGAATCGACATAGGCTAGCGCATAAACCGTAGTCTAAAATTGTAAAAGAAAAGGACACGGATTTTTTATAGCTTTAAAAGAGAAGTAGCAGTAATAATAATAATAATCATTATCATCATCATCTTAAATTGATGTCTCTCATATGCCATTGGACTTCCGTAGATCTTGAATGATAGGATTTGCGATCCTCAAAGATATTTGTATTTTAGTTCAGCTAGTTTCTTATATATTTTAGGTTATACATTGTTTACCTTAAGAGCGAAGACCTTTAGATGCTCCAGTTAGAATGAGTGATCTTTTAACAATCCATGTAAGGATAGAGGTAAAGGTAGACCTAAACTAATATGGACAGAAATAATTAAAAAAATATAACTATTTATATTTTGAATGTCGACTTAGTCCTGAATGGAGCAGAGTGGAGGAAGCAGATTCATGTAGCCGACCCCATGTAGTTGGGAAAAGGCTTAGATGAGTTGAGTTGAGTATTGTTTACCTTAGAGAAAAACCACTGTTGTGAGTCTCAAGCCTGGATGAAAAAGGTGGAATGTTGATGTTTGGTTGCCAGCCAGTTGTAAGAGTAAATCAAACATTGATGAAATTGATCCAAATTTGATACCCATGAATGTTAGGGCATGCCCCATTAAATCGATGCACCACCATTTCATTTGATTGTTGTGAGATATGGAAGGGGCTGGCTAGATCATTCCCTATAAAGTAGCAGGACACATTGTCATCCAGTTATGGCAATAATGAGCAAGGGTTAGCCAGTTGCTTCTTTTAAGGCACTCTACAATGTAACCTAATTGTAGTTTTGGTGCAGTAATGTAGCTCAACGGTGATAAATTGGAGTAGTAATGAGATGAGCAATTGCATCAGGTAGAGCAAAAGTGTGCAAAAAAAAAGGGGGTCAACTACACATAAGAGGATTACATTTATTATTTGGAATGTTGGAACTTCAACTAGAAAGAGTAGATGAATAGTGCATACAATGATATGAAGAAGATTCAATATTGTTTCTTACAAGAAACCGAATGAAAAGGTTGAAAGTAAAGGGATATTGGTTAAGGGTTATATACTTTTATATTTAAGGAAGGATAATGGAAATGGAGTTGGAATGGTAATAAATAGAGAAATTGCTCATTGTAGATAAGGAGATTATTAATGTATGCAGCACCTATGCACCACAAATAGGCTTGCTTGAGAACTAAAAAACAGTTGTGGGAGGAGATTGATATGTTAATGCGAGTTATTCCACAGGGTGAAAGATAGCTGCAGATGCTAACTTTTATGGATGTGTATGGAAGAATGTTATGGGGTTTGAGAGTAATGGTGGATATGACTTTGGTGTTAGGAATATAATGGAGATTCAATTCTTGATTTTGCAATATCTTATGATTTAGCTGTAAAATTTATTTTAGGAAGTGGGATAAATATTTAATAACCTCTATTAGTGTGTGTAACAATAAGGTTCCTTTTTCATACAGAAAAGAGAGATCAACATGCAGAGTTTGTAAGGTGATACCAAGGAAACTTGATCACGCAACATATCTTAGTACATTCAGGTGTACATTATGTTTCTGCACAATAGTGCTTGCATCAGTAAATGAAAAATCATGAAAATTTGTTTGTCTTAAGAATTAAAATTTATGATATTGTTTGGCTTAATCATGTTTTTCCATATTCTAGAAATTTAAGCACCACCCTGCCATCAAATCGCTTTTGAAAGGTGCAACTGTTCTCCAGTACGGTGCCCGCACTTTGAATGAAGGTGGTTTTCAGGTAAATCATACATTTTTAATAATTAGATTTTTGTGCTAAGACGAAATCCATTGGACTATCAAAATATCACGGTGTGTCTTCAATTTGAACTAGCCATCACCTACAAATGGCTTCTAGATAGCCATCATTGGCAGATTGCTTTATAAGTAGAGTATCGTGAAAATTTCATCTTCATTGCTTAATGTTAACCATCAACTCTGTTCTGTTCTCAACTGTCCTTGTACTTACTGTCTACACTTAAAGGAATTGAACCAATAATTTGACCATTGATATAATGAAGTGTTATTTGTATACAAAGCAAGGTTTGTTGTACCAGTACTGGGCATCTTATCAGGAGCTTACTTGTACTGGTATGGATCAGTACAGCATGCTCTTCTATTGATACATGGTGCGCTGCTGCAGGTGAGGAACAACAGTGTACCATGTGTTGGCACCATGCCATATTGAGCCCCTGTGCTATAACAGTATTGGGTGGTATATCTCAGTACATCAAACCTTGAAATACAATGACCACATGACTAATGGATCCACATAGCATCTTCTCTGTAGCTGGTTAAAATAAGTAGCAGACTGTGAAGATGCATAATAATCAGTTATTTAGTTTTGCTTTCCTTCATTTCTTCTTATCACCTCACTGAGACATAAATATCATATTTGTAAAATTTCAGTCAATACCAAATCCAGTTTTCCCAGGAGGAGCTATTATTGGATGCTCTGCAGGCTATATAAATGTGCCTAAAATAAAAGGAACACATACTGCCATGAAATCAGGTTTTGCTCTGACTTCTGTTATTCTTCCAAACATTTTAGCATGGATTTGTATGTTGCTTTATATGCTATATTTTGGGCACTGTGTTTGAGAGTTCAATAAGGGGTGCTTATTTGTCAAATAGATATTTACAGAGTTCCACTATAATTCGTGTCTATGCTTTTGCCTGCATCCTTCTATAATGTACATATGTCATTTGCCTCAAGATAATTTATTCTGGTAAATAATTATTTGGCGTCCAGGTATGCTGGCAGCAGAAGCATCTTTTAATGTTCTAGTTGAAGGAGCACAAATGGAGATGTATTGGGACAGTTTGAAAAGGTCATGGATTTGGGAAGAGCTGTACAGATCTCGGAATTATCGACCAGTTAGTAATGCATTCATGTTCATTTTGTTTGCAGCATCTGCACTGATTATAATTCTGTAGAATCGGTTTAGGAGAAGCATGATAACCTACTTATGCAGTTGCCTGATTTGATTTTTCGCTAATGTATCTAGTGTCTTATTTCTGTTTTTTTCCTTCCAGGCATTTGAGTATGGGCTTATTCCTGGATTGGCCTTTTCTGCACTGGAGCGGTGAAGCCCAACTTGATAATGGAGGATATTAGCCTTGCTTTCTTTGCTTTTCCAATGTGGCATTTTTTTCATCATCTGACATTAGTATTGTGTATCAGCTATGTTTTTAGAGGAAGATTGCCATTGACACTGAAACATGGGAAACCTGATCATGAAGCCACAGATGTGAGGATCAATTGCTTTCAAAGCTATTATTCTTCCTCTAGAGAATCTTTGGATATATAGATTCTATTTTCATTCAACATTGAAAACTAGTAAACAAACTAGCACATTTGCAGGTTGCTAGTGTGCATACTCCAATTCAGTATCCAAGGCCAGATGGAGAAGTATCCTTTGATGTGCCGACTTCACTGTACAGGTTAATTAAATCATCAAGTTGACTATGAAGGCTATTGATTGTCCTTTATATCCATTTACATGTTCATCCACATGCATGTATGGGGGGCAGAAAGTGAGCGCAGATGCTTGTGCATTCCAATTCTTCCCATTTGTTATCCAACTGCAACAAAATGATACTGCTGTTCTAGCTTTCATTACTTTTAGGTGTAGATGTAATTTACTACTGATGAGATACTTGGTGTTCCTATGGTCGTTTGCAATGCACCCTTTGTTATCTCATGAACTGATGATCTTGATGCATTCTCACTCCACTTTTGCCATGTGATAATACCTCCTTTCATTTTAGAATTGTCGTTAAGTGAATTGACTATGGGCCTAGAAAGCTCCATTGACTTACCTAAGAGCCTTCATGCTATATGTATGCTGCCTGCTCCTATTTTTCTTGTGACACCTGACTATTAGATTTTAAGCAACAGGCAATTAAAACTAACTCTCTTAGTAATTTAAGCACTAACTGTGCATTCATTCCACACAGATGATTACGAGGATGGTATGGTCAGGTATGGTCAGGTATAACCTTAGGTGTACTTTGCTACCAGTATTTGGCAACTCTACTAGTCCTAGTTCATCTGGCAAGGACATGAGCCAGTGTATTTCAGGTTTTGAGGTATAAAAGCTCAATATGGGGAGTCCTGCCAAAATGGCTGGAAAATTTTCCAAGAATGGTGTTGTGGTATCCCTGTGGACCACTCCCAACCAGTTAACGGGTTATTGGTCAATTAGGGAAAATTGACAGGTGCATGAAGGCATTGAAACTTATCTAGTTTATCCAATTCCTTGAGTTCTTGATGCGGATATTTGTCGCTACTGCCTTTATGCTTTGCTTTCTTACTAGTTTCATTTGAACTGACTTGCAGGAGTAACACAAATCATGAACACGACCAGCCTGCTCATCTTTGTCTGAGGGATCCTACAATACCTGAACAAGTAAATTTGCCACTATATGCTGGACCAGAGTCACGCTATTGCCCAGCTCGCGTGTACGAGTAAGATTGCTAGGATGTTGCATTCTTTCCACCTGAGTTTGTTTTGAAATTGTTACGGCCAATGGGACCGAATGGTGAAGAAGGATTCATCATGAAAAACTAAAAAGTGAAGATCTTTTTTTTAATCATGAAACAGATCGTTTATTCTTTTCTATTTTCTTCCTGTCTTAAACAAAGGTATGTCCCTGACGAGAAGCATGGACTGAAGCTCCATATCAACGCTCAAAATTGCCTTCATTGTAAGGTACTTTCTGTTTCCCTTTGTCATTGTCATGATATATGTTGTGCATAAAGTTAGAAGGATGACCGGCTTGTGAGAGTACACGATGCTGTGCAGTGACGCTTTTCTAGCGTCCATGGTCCGTCATGCACAAATTTTTGGGGTTCAAAAATTGCATCACTGCAGGGCTTGTGCCAGTACTTCTATATTTTATTAGTTTTGATGTCCTGTTGCTTAACAAGTCTGGCTGCTCTTTTAGAGATTGTAGGAACATGACCCTGCCCTCTTTGGCACCCCTATGTCTAGAAAAACAATAAAATCACTAAATCCTGCAGTCTTTATGGTATACACTTTTTCCAGCCTTGGATAGATGTGTCGCATTAGACAAAAGCATCTCATATTTAGAAGGGACTTGGATTCATTGCTGCATATGGAGTCACATAAATGTGAAGGTGGATACGTCTCCTATTGAACAAATTGCAAATGCCGACCATTCACAACTTTTGAAACTGTTAGCTAGGTTCTCATGACACTATTGTTTCCAAGCTCGTCACGTTGTGCGTTTCCTTGTTTACGATCGGTGCATTTTTCACGCTGCATACGCTGAATGTTGATCACATGCAACGTAATTAGTTACTCATGCCGTCTCTTGTGCTAACTTTGCAGGCCTGTGACATTAAGGATCCGAGGCAAAACATAGAGTGGACGGTGCCTGAAGGTGGTGGTGGTCCCGGATATACAGTCATGTAGAGTTCACCAATATTACAGCATGAACAAGTTCCTTCTCATATTAATGCATGTCTGACTAGGGTCCATTTGATAATTAATGCTTTTTATTTTTGGTTTTTGTTTTCAAGAAAAACTGAAGAAGCCGGGCAACCCATTGGATAAAAGTCTTTTTTTTTTTTCATACTATTTGTGTAACTTGTTACGACCAGCAACAATGCTAGAGAGGCCGTTAAAATCCTATTATCAAAAAACAAGGCCGTTAAAATCTATATAAATGGGAGGGTGGCTAATTAAGGATAGGGCAGCACTGGCACTGCTCTTCTAGAATTTTTTTTAAAAAAAAGGAATAAATACAAGACTATAGAAAGCAGAACTGTAGGGCCTAAGCCCGAGCCCTTGCATGATGGTGAGAGATTTTCATGGGCTGCGTTTGTAACAGCTGTTGAGCTCAAGAACTGATATGGAAAAGATTTGCCGTACCTACGACAGCTCTCAAAAACTGATATGAAAAAGATTTACTGCATTATCTTTCGATAAATATGCATCTATTATATAATTGATTATTCATACTATATATATATATATACACACACGCAATAAGCTTTATTAAGTCATTACATACGCATCATCATCATACGTAAATAGCTAATTTGTATGATCAATGCATGTTTGTTGCACTGAAGGATGATGTAATAAAATTTTTTTGAATTGATATAAGTAACGTTAAAGTTAGGTACTGTCAAAAAGCCAACGGTGCAGTAAGTGTTCATCAATTGTGCGGATTGATTGTTAGCATACGCTGATGTGTGTATGATGCGTGATAAGATTTATTAGGTCATTTCATGCATGTCAACATGCGTGATAAAATTTATTAGCTAATTTGCATGATTAATATATGCTTGCTGCATTGAAGGATGATTAGCAAAATTTTTTCGGACTGATATAAGTAACGTCAGAGTTAGAGTCAAATGTTGAGTATGGATTGTGTGGATCGATTGTTTGCATATGCTAACGTAATATGATGTGCGATAAGATTTATTAGATCATTTTATGCGCATCAAAATGCATGATTAACTAATTTTGCAAAGATGATGCAGCAAGGTTTTTTTTTAGAATTTAGACTGATGTGGTAACGTTAGAGACCCGTGAAAGTCGGCCGAGTGACTAACTCATACGAGTCTCCATTGTGCTTTGAGAATCGTGCTCTGAGAGCTCCCTGGTTTTGTTTTCGTTTGTGCTTTAAGATTCGTTTTCTGAGCTTGTCTTGCTTGATCTTTCGGTGATCCTTGTTCCTCTGCGTTTCCTCTTCTTTCGGTTTACACCCCCTGCTTTCCCCTCTTCTCGGATGGCGTCTGATTCGGCTGCTGATGGCCGGATCCCTGGGAGGAGGGCCGGGGTGCCTGGGTTTCAATGGATTTCGTCTTCTTCCTCACCGGCTGTGGTGGCAAGGCTGGAGGAGTCGTTCCTAGAGGTAGTAAGGGTGCCGGCGATAGAGCTTGAAGAAGAGGTGGCAGCCTGGCAGCAGAGGACCGTCATCGCCCAATCCTTTCACAAATGGGTCCCGGCTGAAGCTTTAATTCGTGAATTCAGGCGTGCTGGAGTTCTCGGAGAGATCGTTCCTATCAATCTGACATTCCGATGCCATTTGTTTCGCTTTGATTCTTCAGAAGCCAGTAACCTGGTTCTGCATCGGCCATGGGTGGTTAATGGCTAGGTGATAGGGACTGAGGCGTGGAGATCGGAGTTTACTCCGGCGGAGGACTCAATCAAGTCAGCTCTTGTTTGGGTAAGGCTGCCGAATTTACCTTTGGAGTTCTGGAAGGAAGGATTCCCAGAGTAATCCTGGAGCCAGCGGGAGGATTTGTTTCAGTCGATGCTACTACCTTAGTGAAAAACAGAGGAGGGATTACCAGGGTCTGTATCAGAGTTGATCTCACTCGCCCTATCTGGCCAGGCGTTCGTGTGCAAGGGTTGAATCATCCTTTTTTGGCAGCCATTTGTGTATGAAAGTCTAGAGGGTATCTGCATGAGTTGCGGCACGCTGCACCTGGGAGGTCCGTGTTCGATTTCGGAGAAGGTTGCTGGGGATTGCTCTGCTTCGAACCAAGATTTCGGACCATGGCTCATTGCAGTTCGGCAAAGGAAGATGGCCTCTAGTCCGCTGATGGTTGACAAGGGGTTGGTGCAGTCTAAGTCCTCATCGGCTGCTACTGGTTCTTCCTCTGACTCCAAGAAGGAGAAGCCTGGGACTCGATCGGATAGTGAAGTTCAGGCAGATGGTTGGATACCTTCGATGAAACTGGCTCGCCGGAGGTATTCGTCGGCAAGGAAGGTGGTAATGGATCCAGGAGCAGGTTTGAGCCACTCTGAGGGGGTCCTGGAGCTGAAATCAAAAGGGAAGGAGGGCATGCCGGTTAACTTGGGGCGTGCCGGTTCTGTGACCCAAGCTTCAAATCTGAACATTTCTGAGAAGGGTGATTCTCAGGGGACTTGTCTGAACATTCCTGAGGTGTCCAAGAACCCCTTTGCCTCCCTTGTATTGGCTACGGATGTAGAAGGTTTTCTGGATAGTCGGGATGCTTTTCCAGGTCCTGTCAAGCGAGCCAGACTGGAGGTTTCTATGGCCCCAAGATCTATTTCCAAATTGGAGAAGCGGAAAGGAAAAGGGAAGGTTCATCCTTACAAAGATGGGAGGCTGATCAGCTTTCCTCCAATTCATTTGGGTTTGTCTCCATGTAGCCAGGAAGGAGTTCAGGAGCTAGTTAGGACCCAATCAACTAAGTCAGCTGGATTTTCCTCGGAGAAGGTTGCGGGAATTATTGAGGGTCTCGGTCAAGGGTCCTCATCTTTGGTGCAGCCTTCCTATTCTATTGAGTCTGGTTGTGGTTCGGAAGGTCAGCCGGCCTGTCCTTTACCAATGCCTGTTGAAGGCTCCATGTTGAATGGGGGACTTGCTGATAGCATTATGATGGAGGACCAGGGTGGGTCCCAGCCTCCTTCAGTTTGTAAATAAAGATTCTTCTTTGGAATGCTAGAGGAGCTCGAAAGCCTTCATTTCGATCCTCTTTTAGTAGATTATTGCAGTTACATAATTTTGATATTTGTGTCCTCTTGGAAATCAGGCTGTCGGGTGATAGTCTAGCCCGAGTTCGTAGGCAGATTGCCCGATCTTGGTCCTCCTATGCGGTGGAGACTGAAGGGTTGTCGGGGGGAATGTTGGCTATTTGGCGAGCCTTTGTTGCTACGATTGATGCTTTCCATCAATGTAACCAGCAGATTGGTCTTATAATCTCTGAGGGGGCTTCTGACCCATGGCTTCTATCGACCGTTTATACCAGTACGGACTATCGGGAGAGAAGGGTTATATGGTCTGAACTGCTTTCTCTCCTTGCGCAAGGTATTTCGTTTATTATTGCAGGGGATTTCAACTGCATTACTGAGGCTAATGAAAAATGTGGGGGAAGACGGTTACTGCCTCAGCTGATATCACTGAATTCATATCCTTTATTGGTTCTTCTGGGCTGATGGATTTGGGGTTTTCTGGTCCACAATTTACTTGGTGCAACAATCGTCAGGGGACTGCTCGCGTCTGGGAGAGACTTGACAGAGCTATGGCTTCAGCTAAGTGGCTTCAGAGGTTCCCAGCGGTTTCCGTTACTCACCTCCCAAGGATTGCATCTGACCACTGCCCCATTTTGATTTCCATTGAGAATAAACTTCTCCATAAACAGTTCAGATTTGAGAAGTTTTGGACTGGCCATTCTGCTGCTCGTTCTATCATTTCTCAGATTTGGCATATTCCTGTCAGGGGTGATGATGTTTATCGGTTATCGCGTTATCTTAAGATGGCGAGACATAGGCTGTCCAGATGGAATAGGTTGGAGGTAGGGGATCTGGTCAGACAAGTTGAAAAGGTCGAAGATGATATTAGCATTTTGCAGGCTAAGGAGGATCAGGAAGGTTTTTTGGTGGATTCAGACCTCTCCTCTCTTAGGGATCTGCTTGCTCGTCATCACTCCCTTCTTCGGCAACAGGAGGTGTACTAGTGGCAGAGGTCTAAGTTTCAGTGGATTTGTGATGGGGATCGTAACACTAGATTCTTTCATCAGGCTACTCTGAAGCGGCGTGCGGCTAACAGGATTCGGAGGTTAGTTGATGATAACGGACACATTCAGGAGGACATCCACTCTATCAGGGACATGCTTCTCCACTTTTTCCAGTCCAGATGGGCTGAGTCTACTGGTGACGGGGGCCCGGTTGTTCAGGTTCCGGTTTCTAGGAAGGTTTCTTCCATGGATAATAATATGCTTGTTAGGCCGATTTCTACGGAGGAAATTAGGTTGGCCCTTTGGGAGCTGGGTCCGGATAAGGCCCCTGGCTCTGATGGTTTTCCACCCTTTTATCGACACTACTGGGATATTGTAGGTGGTTCAGGCCATTCAGGATGTTTTCCAAGCTCGTCACATTCCTTCAGAGTGGAACCAGACCTTTATTATTTTGGTGCCCAAGCGTATTGATGCTTCTATCTCACAGCACTTTCGGCCCATCAATCTTTGCACTACCCTCTATAAGGTTTGTGCTCGTCTTTTAGCCCGTCGCCTCTGTCTGGTGATCCCTCGTCTCATATCTGCTGAACATGGGGCTTTTGTTAGAGGGTGTTCCATTTCAGACAATGTTCTTATAGCTCAGGAATTTATGCATGATCTTCAGAGAGCTCCGACCAGTCGTTGTCTTATGGCTGTGAAGCTTGATATGGAGCGTGCTTATGATAGACTGAGTTGGGCCTTCTTGCAGAACTCTCTTCTGGAGTTTGGGTTTGATGGGTTATTTATAGAGTGGATTATGGCCTGCATTCAAAGACCTTCCTTTTCGCTGATCGTCAATGGGAGCCCGACTGAGTTCTTTCACTATGTTGTGGGACTCCGGCAGGGATGTCCGTTATCTCCTTTGCTGTTTATTCTAGCAGCAGATGACCTTTCTCGTACTTTATGTCAGGCTCAGCTTGATAGGCAGATTGTCCCATTTATGACCGGGCCGGGGGCCCCCTTGTTTCTCATCTTCTTTTTGCTGATGATTGTATCATTCTGGGGCAGGCTTCTATTGCTAATGCAGCTTCTTTTCACTCAATTATTTAGCAGTACTGTCAGGCTTCGGGTCAGAAGGTTAATCTTCTAAAGTCCTCCCTATGTTTTAGCCCGAAGACCTCTAGAAAAACCAGGGAAGTCATTATCAATCTGTCAGGTATTACTTCTTAGACTGATAGACTTATGTATTTGGGGATCCTATTATGGGGAGACGGCCTCGTTGTTCTGATTATGCTAAGATTGAGAGGCGGGTTCGCCAGCGCATCGAGGGATGGCAGGTCATAGGCCTTTCGATGATGGCGAGGATTATCATTATTCATCCGGTTCTGTCTTCCATTCCCTTGTACCTCCTATCGAATGCTGCCATTCCGATTACTTGCTTGAGGAGGATCGAGCGATGTTTTTGTGATTTTCCGTGGGCTTCTATGCACGAAGGTCATGGTATTCACCTCCTATCCTGGGACAGTATCTGTATGCCTATCATTGAGGGTGGTCTCAGGATCCTGTCCCTGATTGTTAGACATCATGCCCTTCTGGCCAGACATGCATCAAGATTCCTTCTCAAGCCGTATTGCTTGTGGAGCTCTCTGATGAGTGCGAGGTATGGTGACTGGTTGTCAGTCTCGCACATTTCTCCGCCTCAGGGATGTTCCTTCTTTTGGAAGGAGGTTTGTCGTTATGGTCAGGCTATCTCGGATCATGTTTCATGGATGATTAGTGATGGATCTTTGATTGATGTTATTCATGATACCTTGATTTCTGAGCTTCCTCTTTCTCGGTGGCCCACCTTTATTAGCATTGATGCCCCTGCCAGTTTAAAGGTGAAGGATTTGATTTCCTCAGATCCCCTGCCTGGCATGTCCCTTCGGTGATGAGATTCTTTGGTATAGATCTATCGCGACGGATTCTCTCGATGCCCCTTACTCCTGGCCGGTTATCTGATTCCAGGCTATGACAAAGATCCTGTCTCTTTAAGGCCCCCTTTAGGGATCTGATGAAGTTGTTCAGGCCCTAGCCCCAGCGGTCGGAGGATGCTGTCTCCCAACCTTATGGCCTTCTCTCCCGGAGGGGTCTAGCTATCCAGCCGACCTGTCCTTTATGTAGTATAAAGGAGGAATCGTCACATCATGCTATTTTCACCTGCCTGAGAGCTAGATGTGTCTGGAATATGATCGGCTATTCTATTAGACAGGATGACTCGGGTTCCTTGCGCTCCTCTTTCCTTCTTGATCTACGGAGGGGTTCTCAGCAGAAGAAAGGTCTTTGGGCTGTCACGGCTTATCAGATATGGCTGTCCAGGAACTAGCTCATTTTCTCTGATGATGCTATTTCTCTTCATAATATTGTAAGGAAGATTAGATTGTTGGTAGCGGACTGTGCCCGTATTAGTTCTGACAACTCTGGCCTCTGGGGTTCTCCTACTGCTTCGGCAGCGAGCTGGTATACAGTTTGCATCTCCTGGGAGCCCCCTCCTTCAGGGTTTGTCAAAATTAATTTTGATGGGAGTGTCCGTGGTAGAGCTGCTGGATCTGGTTTTATTATCCAAGGTCCTCATAGTGACTTATTGGCTGCGGGAGGTTTTGGAACTCTCGACTCTTCTGTTCTCATGACCAAGCTTTATGCGGCCTGGGCAAGTATTTCTTATGCTGTTCGGTTTCTTCAGGCTCAGAGGCTTTTCATTGAGGGTGATTCTATGTCGGTCATTTCTTGGCTGAAGAAGGAGAATTACCCTTCGGGTTTTAGTAATCCGATCCTCGGGGATATTTGGTCTATTATGCGGGAGGTAGATGGTGCCCAGATCCGTCATATCTACCATGAAGCTAATTCGGCGGCGGATTGGGTGGCTACTTTTGTGGCGCAGCATGCTGGATCATGGTCTTGGAGGCCGGGTGATCTATGCCCTTCTCTTTTATAGCTAATTTTATATTTAGATCTATATAGGTTGAATCACTAGACTAGTGTAATCGTTCGTTTATATTAAAAAAAAAAAAAAAAAAACCAGTCGACGTTTATTAAAGCCAGGTGCTGTCAGAAAGCCGCGTCCCCACCATAGCGCGCGAATAACGGTGCAAACAGCCCGGAGGTCGCTGGACGGCTCTGCGGCAGAAGCTACCGCGCTTCTCTGTTCCAGCGTTTGGGTACTGCGCGGTAACCAAGCGAGAAGAGAATAACGGGAGTATGTCTGTGTTTGTAAAACAGTGAGGTTTCTTCACAGCAATTGAATTTGAAGACAGTCAAACATATATATATATATATATATATATATATAAGAGCAAAGTCAAATTCATCTGACATGCAGTTCTGTTAAAAGAGGGTAAAGGTCAAATTTGTTTAGAGAGAGGAGAGAGAAAGTCCCGTGTTTTCGGTGTTAGAAGCGCGCTTTGCCGAGTCTGCTTTAAGATTCGGGCTTCGACTTCTTCTTCTCTGATCTCCCGCTCTGTGATCCATCTTCTCGGCTCTGCTTCTCTGGGTGATGGGGTCTAAAGTTCATCCGCGTCCTGGTGATTCCGTCGGGGCTGGGCAGTCTGGCACGGCGTGGCATCGGGCCCGGAGCAGTGGGTTCGAGTGGGTTGCTCCGTTGCCTCCCCCGTCGGTCGTGGCGGAGCTGGAACGGAGGTTCCCGAGTGTTGTCCAAGTGCCTCTGCATACGCTGGATGCTGAAGAAGAACGGTGGGGGAGCCATGCCATCCTAGCTCGTTGCCTCTCTCGATGGATTCCGCCGGATTTCATCGTTCGTGAATTCCATCGAGCAGGATTGACTGGTGACATTGAAGCTCTTGCCTTGGCAAACAAGCACTTCATCTTCCACTTCTCTGATATCCGAGCTAAGGCTCTTGCACTAGGAAGACCATGGGTTGTTAATGGACAAACTATCATCACGGCAGAGTGGCGTCCGGAATTCGTCCCAGTCGACAGCTCCATCCACTCTGCTCTGCTTTGGATACGGCTGCCACAGCTTCCAATTGAATTCTGGAGTGATGAAATTCTCTCGTCCATCCTTGCAGTGGCCGGGGAATTCCTTTATTCCGATGAAGCAACCAAGGCTAGGAAGCGTGGAAGCTTTGCTCGGGCCTGTGTCCGAGTGGATCTCGGCTCGCCTCTCCGGCCAGGAACTCGAATCCGTGGAAGCAGAGAACCATTCTGGCAACAATTCTCATACGAAAATCTTGAAGGAATCTGTGATGATTGTGGTTCAGTGCATATCAATGGATCGTGCCTTGCTGTGACGGATTCTTCTGCGGCGTCTTCCGGCCATGCTTTTGGGCCCTGGATGGCTGCTCTCAGACGCCGGAAATCGATCCAGGATCCTCCGTCGGGTGTCCGTATTTCTCCTCCTGGGTCATCCCCTGCTTTGGCCGACGGATGACAGCTCCCTAAGAATCCAGCTCGCCGGCAGCCGAGCAGGGGTTCTTCCTCACTCTCTCCAGCCTCGGTGACGAAGGCCCAGGGCAATTTGGCTCTTGCGGAGAAGACGATTTCAATCCCATGCATCGTGGTCTCTGGCAGCCAGGCTGAGGATTCCCTGGGTACAGTAAATGAGATGTCTGAAGAACGGCCTGTGCCGGTTGCTACTGTAGCTAAGTTTCAGAAAAACTTATCAAAAGGGGCTGAAAAGTGCAGTGTATCCAATCCTTTTGAATGCTTATATCCCGATACATCAATTGAACATCCTAAGTCCCGGGATGATGGCTACTCTGGCCCTTCCAAGAGGACCCGGCCTGTGGACCTTGCTCCTCAGCGAGTGATTTCCAGAACCAAAAAAGGGAAAGCGAAAACTTCTACTGGAGGGAAAGCTAAATCACAGGGCTCTTTCACTTTTCTTGCAACTGGTGACTCTTCCCGGGGGTCTCCTGACCTCTCTGGACCAGGGAATAAGAAGTCTCGTCGTAAGGAAAGGCCAAGTCTGTTGTCTGATTCAGCTCTCTCCTTGCCAGTCCAGTTGGAAGCATCTAATCATGACAACGCGGTCCTTTTGCTCAAGACGGCTATCCTTCGGGGGGAGGAGGTTGTAGCCATGGAATCTTCTTGTGCTAAGGACCCCGCTCTACAGGATGTCGAAGTTGTATCCATGGATTCGTTCCATCTGAAGGATTTCAGGGGCAAGGAACCTGTGGGTTCTCCTCCAGCTAACGACCGCCTTGTTGATGAGATGATGGGAGATAGGGTGGGGATCCCCCCCTTTCATACCTCTGAATGAAGATTCTTGTATGGAATGTGCGCGGAGCCCAGAAACCATCGTTTCGCTCTGCGTTTGGGAGGCTTTTGCAGCTTCATGGTTTTGATATCTGTGTTCTTCTAGAAACTCGGTTATCGGGGACCAGTCTTGATCGTTTCCGACGCATGGTCTCCAGATCTTGGGTATTCTATGCTATTGACTCTGTTGGTCTCTCCGGAGGGATTGTGGTTTTGTGGAGAGCTGAAAATATCAAAGTGGATGCATTTCATTACTGTGGTCAACAAGTTGCTCTGGTAGTCTCTGACGGACATCATGCTCCCTGGCTTCTTTCGGGTGCTTATGCTAGCACTGACTTCAGAGTGCGCCGGGTGCTATGGGCTGAGATTCATTCTTTGCTTTCCCAGGGTATTCCTTCTCTTATTGCGGGGGATTTCAACTGCATTATCGGGGCCAATGAGAAAAGAGGTGGCAGGCAGGCGGTTGATACAGTTGAAAGATCTGAGTTCAGAAACTTTATTGCTTCAACTGGTCTTTTGGATTTGGGATTCTCTGGGCCTCAGTATACCTGGTGTAACAATCGTCAGGGTTCTGCTAGAGTCTGGGAAAGGCTGGATAGAGCCTTGGCCAATTCTCAGTGGCTCCAGCTTTTTCCCTCAGCCAATGTTACCCATCTGTCTAGAATTGCTTCGGATCACTGTCCTATTCTGATTTCTACTGATGTGCCTTTCCAGCAGAGTAGGGTGTTCCGATTTGAGAAATTATGGACTTTCTATTCTTCTGCTAGAACTGTTATCTCACAGGTTTGGCGGTTGCCTGTCAGAGGAAGTGCCACCTACAGACTTTCTCGACGTCTAGTTCTTGCTAGACGTAGACTATGTAGTTGGAGTAAAAGGGAGGTGGGCGATATTGCTCGACGGGTTGAGCAGACTGAGTCTATTATTTCTTCTCTGCAGTCTAAGGAGGACCAAGAGGGATTTCTTCCTGATTCTGATCTTCTCACCCTTAGAACCAACCTGTCTCTTCATCACTCTCTTTTGTTACAACAGGAGACTTTTTGGAGGCAGAGATCCCGCATTCAGTGGATTCAGGAAGGGGACTCCAATACTAGATTCTTTCACCAGGCTACACTTAAACGTCGTGCTGCGAACCGCATTAGACGGCTTATTGATGAGGAGGGCAACCCTCAGGAGGAGTTCCATATGATCAGGGATCAGATGCTCAATTTCTTTCAGTCTAGATGGTCTGAGCACTCTGGTGAGGGGTCCCCTATTTTCCCGGTCCCCCTTCCTCTAGGGTTTCTGATGTGGAGAATGCTCTTCTCATCCGTCCGATTTCTGAGGATGATATTCGGCGAGCTTTATGGGACCTTGGTATTGACAAGGCTCCTGGACCTGATGGATTCCCGGCGGTCTTCTTTCGCCACTACTGGGATATTGTAGGACAGGAGGTGGTGCAAGCTATCCAGCTTGTTTTTCAATCTAAAGCAATTCCTGCAGATTGGAAGCGGACTCTTATCACCCTGGTGCCCAAACGGCCTGATGCATCCTCTCCTCAGCACTTCCGGCCTATTAGTCTCTGCACTACCTTATACAAAGTGTGTGCGCGCATCCTGGTCTCCGAATGTGTTCTGTGATGGCTCGCATTATCTCTCCACAGCATGGGGCTTTTCTTAGGGGGCGCAGCATCACTGACAATGCTCTGCTTGCTCAGGAATTCATGCATGACCTTCAGCGAGCTCCCAGCCGACAGGGTCTTATGGCTGTCAAGCTTGATATGGAGAGAGCTTATGATAGATTGAGCTGGGACTTCCTGCGCCTTACTCTTTCAGGGTTTGGATTTACGGAGCTCTTTGTTGACTGGGTGATGGCCTGTGTTTACCAGCCTTCCTTCTCTCTCCTTATCAATGGTGGTCAGACTGATTATTTTCACTCGGAGGTTGGGTTGAGACAGGGTTGCCCTCTTTCGCCTTTCCTGTTCATTCTCTCGGCCGATTCTTTCTCCTGGGCGCTATCTCAGGCTCAGGATAGCAACTCTCTGGTCCCTTATACTGCTGGTCCCCAAGGGCCCTCCCTCTCTCACCTTATGTTCGCTGATGATTGCATTCTTCTGGGAAAGGCTACTGTTCGCAATGCCATCACTTTTGCTACTATAATTCAGTCTTACTGTAGTGCTTCAGGGCAAAAAGTCAATATCACTAAATCTTTGATCTGTTTCAGCCCGAGGACGAAGCCTACTGTTAGAGGGGCTATTTCACAGATTATGGGTATTCCTAATCAGGCTGATCAGTTATCCTATCTTGGAATTCCTATTACAGGGAGGCGGCCTCGCATCTCTGACTTCAGTAACTTAGTTAGCCGGGTCCGTGATAGATTGGATGGGTGGCAGGTCACTGGGCTCTCTATGATGGCGAGGCTTTCTCTATTACGCTCGGTGCTATCTTCCCTACCACTCTATCTGCTGGCCAATGCTGCTGTTCCCTTGTCTTGTTTGAGGAAGATCGAGAGACAGTTCCGGGATTTCCTTTGGGCTTCGATGCAGGATGGGCATGGTATTCACCTCCTGGCTTGGGATATTGTTACTATGCCGATTAGTGAGGGTGGGCTCGGGATCCAGTCACTCATTGTTAGGAGGGAGGCTCTGATTGCGAGGCATGCTACGCGGTTCTTGCTTGATCCGCACTGTTTGTGGAGCTCCTTTATGCGGGCCAAATATGGAGACTGGAATTCTTCCTCTCCTCCCCAGCTCTTCCCTGGGCACTCCTTTTTCTGGAAAGAGGTCTGCCGGCATGCTCCGCCTATTTTGGACAGCATCTCTTGGTCTCTAGGCGATGGGGCTTCTGTTGATATTATTCAGGACATCTGGATTGCTGACCTTCCTCTGTCCCGTTGGCCTACTTTGTGAGTTCTGACATCCCGCAGGGTATGAGGGTGATTGAATTATTCAGTTCGGATCGCTCTGCTTGGTCTTCTTCTATGGTCTCCAGCTATTTTGGACCTGAGCTTTGCCGGCGCATTCTTGCCATTCCTCTTACTCCGGGTCCCACCCCTGATATGAGGGTTTGGAGGAGATCCTGTCTGTCCCGTGCTCCTATTAGAGATCTTGTTGAGATTTACAACCATCAGCCTCAGCATTCGATTGATTTGAAGTGGATCTGGCATCTCCCTATTCATCCCAGGGTGCGGCTCTTTATGTGGAAACTTGCTTGGAACACACTCCCTACTTGCTCCCTGCTCTCCGCAAGAGGCATGACTATTCTGCCTACTTGCCCTTTATGTCGTAGGGAGGACGAGACTGTTGGTCATGCTATTTTCAGTTGCTCCCATGCACGACAGATATGGCAGATCTCAGATGCTGATCCTTGGGATCTGGGGTCTGATTCCCTGTGTAATCACTTTTTGAGTATCATTAGGGTGGATATGGGAAGAGGCCTCCACCTTCTGATTTCGAGAAGAGCTTACACTGCTTATCAGATATGGTTATCTCGGAATCAGATTCTGTTTGCTGATGAGACTATTCATCCTGGCAGGGTTGTGAGGACTGCCTTCTCCTTGGCTGCTGAGTATACCTTCCATCAGAGATGTTGGTTTTCTGCTACCCCTGGCCACTGGGACTCCCCTGCTGCTTCGGCAGCGAACCGGCGTACGGTTTTCATCTCTTGGGAGCCCCCACCTCTAGGGTTTGTTAAAATCAACTTCGATGGTAGTGTTCGCGGTAGATGTGCAGGCTCAGCGTTTGTGATTCGTGGGCCTGACGGTGAGATGCTGGCGTCTGGTGGATTTGGTCTTCTTGATTCCACAGTGCCCTTTACGGAGTTGTGTGCTGCTTGGGCTGGCATCTGTTGTGCTATTCGCTGTCTTGGAGCTCGCAGCATTATTATTGAAGGGGACTCCATTACGGTTATCCGATGGATTAGGCAGGACTCCCACGCCCGTGTGCCTATCATCCCCTTGCTTCGTGATATTCATTCTACCCTTCAGGGTATCTCTTGTGCCAGGATTAGGCACATCTACCGGGAAGCTAACTCTGCAGCAGATTGGATTGCGGCTAGGATGACATCTTATGCTGATTCTTGGAGTTGGAAGCCGGGTGATCCTTGCCCCCCTGTTCTTTCCAAATTTTGTACTCTGATATCTCGGGTTTGACTCACCCTAGATTGGTGTGATCACCCGTTTGTACCAAAAAAAAAAGAGGGGTAAATCCACTCGGGGCAACCTTTCTTCCCCAAATAATTTACCGTGATGTATGAACGAAGCCACATATCATGACTGTTATATATCATTTATCTGCTTTTACGCGAGGTATAGCCAAATCCTATTCCTATTCAACTTCCCTCTCATGGCTAATATGAAAGTAACTGATGACGCTCGATCACCCCTCCTGGACGTCGGGAACGGAGGCTCTTCTTCTTTACCGGATTGCGTGCAAAGAAGTTCCAAGACCGGAGAAGGTTCTCCGGTGGGACCCTCTGACGCCCAAGTTAGTGACAGAGGTCACAGTAGAGAAGGAGCTCGAGAGAGCTCTTGAGGAGCGAGAGGTCTCAGAAGGATCAGGTAGTTCCTTTGAGAGTTAGGGCATCGAGTGCGTAAACTGTGCGTTACCTGGTTTTCGACGTGACTTACCCTTTTATAGGGGTTGACGCTGGCACCATCACATGGGTTTTTGTGAAATCAAAAGGTCTGCTGAGCCGTTGCGTGAAGCTGGGCTGGTTGGTGGGTTACGTCCCATCAGCAGTTGGGCTGTTGGGCGGCGCACGTCTGACGTTGTCGGGTGGCGCGCGTTAGAGAGGTGGTTCTTTGAACCGCTAGGGCTGATTTGGTGGGAACCGAGGGGTTCCGTCTTGTCAGGGCCGAGCTGGGTTGACCTGAGATGGCCGGGGCCCGTCCAGCCAGCAAGGCAGTGCCGGGGAGGGGCCGAATCGGCGGACTTGGAGACGACGGGGCTGAGTTGGGCCGGCCGGGGATGGCCTTGGCCGACTCGGCGGGACCGAAGACACCAGGGCCGAGTCGGGTCGGCCGGGGGTGGCCTTGGCCGACTCGGCAGAATTGGAGATGCCGGGGCCGAGTTGGGCCGGCCTGGGAGGGCCTTGGCCGACTCGGCAGGACAGGAGACGCTGGGGCCGAGTCGGGCTGGCCGGGGGTGGCCTTGGCCGACTCGGCGGAACTGGAGACGTCGGGGCCGAGTTGGGCCGGCCTGGGAGGGCCTTGGCTGACTCGGCGGGACAGGAGACGCCGGGGCCGAGTCAGGCCGGCCTGGGGTGGCCTTGGCCGACTCGGGCCGGCCTGGGATGGCCTTGGCCGACTCGCGGAATTGGAGACGCCGAGGCCGAGTCGGGTCGGCCTGGGATGGCCGTGGCTGACTCGGCGGGACGGGAGACGCGGGGGCCGAGTCGGGCCGGCCTGGGATGGCTTTGGCAGACTCGGCGGAACTGGAGACAACGGGGCCGAGTCGGGCCGGCCTGGGATGGCCTTGGCCGACTCGGCGGGACGGGAGACGCCGAGGCCGAGTCGGGCCGGCTTGGGATGGCCTTGGCCGACTCGACGGGACAGGAGACGTCGGGGCCGCGTCAGGCCGGCCTAGGATGGCCTTGGCCGACTCGGCGGAACTGGAGATGCCGGGGCCGAGTCGGGCCGGCCTGGGATGGCCTTGGCCGACTCGGCGGGACAGGAGATGCCAGGGCCGAGTCAAGCCAACCTAGGATGGCCTTGGCCGACTTGGCGGGACAGGAGACGCCGGGGCCGAGTCAGGCCGGCCTAGGATGGCCTTGGCCGACTCGGCGGAACGGGAGATGCCGGGGCCGAGTCGGGCCGGCCTATGATGGCCTTGGCCGACTCGGCGGAACTGGAGATGCCGGGGCCGAGTCGGGCCGGCCTAGGATGGCCTTGGCCGACTCGGCGGGACAGGAGATGCCGGGACCGAGTCAGGCCGGCCTAGGATGGCCTTGGCCGACTCGGCGGAACTGGAGATGCCGGGGGCCGATTTGGATCAGGCGGGGCCGGCTGGGAAGATGCCGGGGTCGACTCGCTTGGAGATGCCGGCCTTGAAAGTGTCGGCCTTTGGGGCCGATGGGTGTCGGCCATTGGGGCCGTCGGGTGTCGGCCTTTGGGGCCGACGGTCTTCGGGTGTCGGCCTTTGATGTGCCGGCCTTGGGGGCCAGCGTTGGAGACGATGCTAGAGGCCGACGCTGGAGGCCGTCGTTGGAGTCTGTCGGCCTTTAGCCAGCGCTGGAGGCAGGCGCTGGAGGCCATCGGTGGAGTCTGTCGGCCTTTGGGGCCGTCGGGTGTCGGCCGTCGGGTGTCGGCATTTGGGGCCGACAGTCTTCGGGTGTCGGCCTTTGATGTGCCGGCCTTGGGGGCCGGCGCTGGAGACAACACTGGAGGCCGACGCTGGAGTCTGTCGACCTTTGGCCATTGCTGGACGCTGGCGCTGGAGGCCGACGCTGGAGGTCGTCGCTGGAGTCTGTCGGCCTTTGGCCAACGCTGGAGGCTGGCGCTGGAGGCCGTCGCTAGAGTCTGTCAGCCTTTGGCCAGCGCTGGAGGCCGATGCTGGAGGCCGGCGCTGGCATCCGACGCTGGGAGCTAGCGCTGGAGGCTGTTGTTGGAGTCTGTCGGCCTTTGGCCAGCGCTGGAGGCAGGCGCTGGAGGCCGATGCTAGAGGTCGTCGCTGGAGTCTGTCGGCCTTTGGGGCCGTCGGGTGTCGGCCCTTGGGTGTCGGCCTTTGGGGCCGACAGTCTTCGGGTGTCGGCCTTTGATGTGCCGACCTTTGGGGCCGGCGCTGGAGACGACGCTGGAGGCCAACGTTGGAGTCTGTCGGCCTTTGGCCATTGCTGGAGGCTGGCGCTGGAGGCCGATGCTGGAGGCCGTCGCTGGAGTCTGTCGGCCTTTGGGCATCGTTGGAGGCCGACGCTGGAGGCTGGCGCTGGCGGCCGACGCTGGAAGCTGGCGCTGGAGCCTGTCGGCCTTTGGGCATCGCTGGAGGCCAACGCTGGAGGCTGGCGCTGGCGACCGATGCTGGGAGCTGGCGCTGGAGCCTGTCGGCCTTTGGGGCCGTCCAAAAAATTTTATTTTATTTTTCATAGGGTCAACTGGCCCCATCAAATGCCCCCCCACACTCCTTGAGCTTGCGTGCCCCGCATCGGCTAAGCGAAAGGAGTGTAGAGCTTTTACCTTGGCACCTTGCGCTACCTTGGATGGACGTCTGCGTGCCTTCTTTAGCCAGCTGAGGGCGGCCAGCAATCCTTTCCCAATGCGGGGTCCGGGAGTGAACCCCGGAGAGTGACCTGAGAGCTGGGCATCGTCAGGTTCCTTTGCACTGCCTCGGGGGTGTGGAACCGCTGCAAGGGGCGACTCAGCCGGGTACAGAGCCTTTAGGGTCTTAACCAACTCGGGGCAACCGCCGTGCCGGGGCCGAGTGGTGTCCCATGGGCCGCGATGCTAGTGAGCTCCTTTTGAACCAGCCTGGGGGTTTGTGTGCTGCCCAGGTGGCGACTCAGCCGGGTACGGAGCCTTTAGGGACTTAACCAACTCGAGGGCACCGCCGTGCCGGGGCCGAGTGCGTCCCATGGGCCGCGATGCTAGTGAGCTCCTTTTGAACCAGCCTGGGGGTTTGTGTGCCGCCTAGGTGGCGACTCAGCTGGGTACGGAGCCTTTAGGGTCTTAACCAACTCAGGGGCACCGCCGTGCCGGAGCCGAGTGGTGTCCCGTGGGCTGCGATGCCAGTGAGCTCCTTTTGAACTAGTCTGGGGGTCTGTGTTCCGTCCAAGTGGCGACTCAGCCGGGTACGGAGCCTTTAGGGTCTTAACCAACTCGGGGGCACCGCCGTGCCGGAGCCGAGTGGTGTCCCGTGGGCCGCGATGCCAGTGAGCTCCTTTTCAACCAGCCTGGGGGTTTGTGTGCCGCTCAGGTGGCGACTCAGTCGGGTACGGAGCCTTTAGGGACTTAACCAACTCGGGGGCACCACCGTGCCGGAGCCGAGTGGCGTCTCGTGGGTCGCAATGCTAGTGAGCTCCTTTTGAACCAGCCTGGGGGTTTGTGTGCCGCCCAGGTGGTGACTCAACCGGGTACGGAGTCTTTAGGGTCTTAACCAACTCGGGGGCACCGCCGTGCCGGAGCCGAGTGGTGTCCCGTGGGCCGCGATGCCAGTGAGCTCCTTTTGAGAGACTTGGCGCAAGGGTGGACAAACTGTGTCGCCAGAAAGGACCTTTTTCTTTATTACTTATGCCTCTGGGAGTACATCATTGATAATATCGGCGGAGGTTGTCCGCATTCCAGGTACGTGGAATGGGCTTCCCGTCAAGCTCTTCTAGTTTGTATGCCCCCTAGTGGAACGCCTCGGCGACACGGTAGGGACCTTCCCAGTTGGGGGATAGCTTGCCCCCCTCGGTAGGCTTTGATACCTCGGCCTTTCGTAGCACCAAGTCTCCACGGCGAAAAACCTTGGGACGAACCCGGGCGTTGTAGTACTTAGCCGCTCGCTGGCGGAAGGTCACCATGCACAGTCTCGCTCTGTCATGCGCCTCGTCGATGAAGTCAAGGTTGGCCCGAATCAGTGCGGAGTTGCCTTCCTTACTGAAGGACTCCACACGTGGACTGGGCAATCCGACCTCGACGGGGATGACGGCCTCGGATCCGAAGGAGAGGCTGAAAGGAGTTTCGCCCGTCGGGGCTCTGGGCATGTGTGGTAAGCCCATATCACACTGGGGAGCTCTTCTACCCAGCGTCCTTTGGAGCCGTCTAGGCGAGTCCTAAGTCCTCTGAGGATGGTGCGGTTCATGACCTTAGCCTCTCCATTGGTCTGGGGTGGCCGACAGAGGTAAATCGGTGGTGAATGCCTAGCTCCTCGCAGAAGGCTTTGAACGCCTCGTTGTTGAATTGGCGTCCGTTGTCCGTGACGAGGGTGTGAGGCAAGCCAAAGCGGCATATGATCGACTTCCAGAAGAAAGCCTTAACTTTGCTCTCGGTGATTTTGGCCAACGCCTTGACCTCGACCTACTTGGTGAAGTAGTCGATGGCGACCAACAAGAATCTCCGTTGCCTTGAAGCTGGGGGTAACGGTCCAAGGATGTCCATTCCCCACTGAGCGAAGGGCCATGGATTCGAGAGTGGGCTCAGCGGGGCAGGTGGCTGACGCTGGATGTGCGCGTGGCGCTGGCAGCCATCACACTTTTGAACTAGCTTGGTCGCGTCCTCCTTCATAGTGAGCCAGAAGTACCCCTGACGGAGAGCCTTCTGGGCTAAGGATCTGCCCCCTAGATGATTCCCGCAAATGCCCTCGTGGATTTCTCTGAGGATGTAGTCAGCATCGGCGGGGCCTACGCACTTAAGCAACGGGTAGGAGAATGACCTTCTGTATAGGCACCCGTCGAGAAGGATGAACTTGGAGGCCCTCTACTTGAGCAATCTGGCTTCGTTGCGGTCGTCAGGGAGGGTGCCATCGGTGAGATAGCGGACATAGGCATCCATCCACGTAAGTTCCGGGGTGAGCGGGAGGACTTCCTCCCCGCCCTCTATACTGGGCCTTTCTAGATATTCGATGTAGGCATCCCTATCAAGCCATCGGCGAAGGTAGCCAGTCGAGAGAGGACGTCGGCCTTTGCGTTTTCGCTTCGGGGGATGTAACTAATGCTGAAGTAAGGCAGTGAGGAGGTCAAGAGTTGAACCTTTTTCAGATATTGTGCCATAACGGGGTCGCACGCCTCATACTCTCCGTTGATTTGCCCGGAGACGAGTTGCGAGTCCGTGTAGGCTCTGAGGTGCTTTGCTCCAACCTCCTGGGCTAATCTTAACCCGGCAGCAGGGCTCGTACTCCGCTTGGTTGTTGGTGGCTTCAAAAAGAAATCTCAGAGCGCACTCGGTTCTCTCTCCTCCGGCCCGGCAAGAATGAGGCTGGCGCCACTCCCTTGAGAATTCGATGCGCCGTCCACGTGGAGGATCCAGGTCTCACCATCACTGCTCGGCTCGGTCTGGGCTGCTCCCCAGGGACCTCCTTGAGATCTTCTTCCGCCCAAGTGCACTTGACCAGGAAGTCGGCCAGGACTTGGGTCTTCAAGGCCGGTCGTGCTTGAAAAGAGATGTCGAATTCCCCCAGCTTAATGGCCCATTTGGCGAGTCGACCCGAAGTATCCGGATGGGCCAGGATGGCTCGGAGAGGTTGGTCCATGAGCACCACGATAGGATGGGCTTGGAAATACGGGCGAAGATGCCGGGCAGAAACTATCAAGGCAAAAATGACCTTCTCCGTTTTGAAATACCTGACCTCGGCGTCATGCAGAACCTTGCTCACATAGTAGACTGGCCTTTGGGTTCCGTCAGCGTCAAGGCGCACCAGGACTGAGCTGACGGCTTCTGAGGAGGCGGCTAAGTAAAGGAAAAGACTCTCCCTGTCTCCCAGCTTGGAGAGGAGCGGTGGGGAGGATAGGAACGCCTTCAAGCCGTCGAAAGCTTCCTGGCAGTCGTCCGTCCACGCAAAACCGTTCACTTTTCGCAGGGCCTTGAAGAAAGGCAAACACCTCTCCGCCGATCTGAAGAGGAAACGACTCAAAGCCGCTATCCTCCCCGTTAGCCGTTGCACTTCCTTCTTGTTGGACGGCGGCCTCGTGTCAAGTATGGCACTGATCTTCTCTGGGTTCGCCTCGATTCCACGCTGGGTCACCATAAAGCCCAGAAATTTACCTGTTGTGACCCCAAAAGCACACTTCTTAGGGTTCAGCTTGACTTGGAAGCGACGGAGGTTATTAAAAGTTTCTTCCAGGTCGGAGATGTGGTTGGCGGCACGGGTGCTCTTCGTCAGCATGTCGTCCACGTAGACTTCCATGTTCCGACCGAGCTGGTCCTGGAACACCTTGTTCTCAGCCGCTGATAGGTCGCTCCCGCATTCTTGAGGCCGAAAGGCATCACCTTGTAACAGTAAATGCCTTTCTCTGTCATGAAGGAGGTATGCTCCTCGTCACCGGGGTCCATCCTTATCTGGTTATATCCAGAGAAGGCGTCCATGAAGCTGAGAAGCTCGTGACCAGAGGTGGATCGACCAGCTGGTCAATTCTTGGCAAGAAAAAGTTGTCTTTTGGGCACGCCTTGTTGAGGTCGGTGAAGTCTATACATATCCTCCAGCTCCCGTTTGCCTTACGCACCATGACTACGTTGGCCAGCCAGCTTGGGTAGCGCACCTCCCGGATGTGGCCGACGCTGATCAGCTTGTTGACTTCCTCATCAATCGCCCTTTGTCGGTCGGGGGCAAAGCTCCTCTTCTTTTGATGGATTGGACGGTGGCGTAGGTCGATGTTGAGCTTGTGGGTGACGACTTCCGGAGGGATACTGGGCATGTCAGACGCTGACCAGGTGAAGACGTCCGAGTTAGCCCGTAGGAAGGCTAAGAGGCGCTCTCGGTCTTCCAGGGGAAGGAGTCCGCCCACACGGATGGTCCTTGTCGGGTCATCGTTGAGGGGGAAGGTCAGGAGGTGCTCGGCGGGCTCCCCTCCTTTGGCGGAATCTCTAGGGTCAGACGCTTCCAGGGCCGGGTCCACCTCCAAAGGGCTTGACGCCGCATGATAGCAAGGTAAGACCGGGCTTATCTCCCCATGCATTTCTCCAACTCCTTCGCTGGTGGGGAACTGCACCAGTAGACGTCGGGTGGAGATAACCACATCCAAAAGATTCAGGCCGGGACACCCAAGAATGGCGTTGTATGCCAAAGAGACCCTCACGACTAGGAATTTCATGATCACGGTGCTTTGGCATGGCGAGGTTCCGGCTGTCACGGGCAAGGATATTTCATCCTCGACCCTCATAGAATCTTCGGTGAATCCGACTAGCGGGGTCGCCACGGGCTGAAGGGAGTCAACAGATAAACCCATCCGAACAAAGGCGTCGTAAGTAAGGATGTCAGCTGAGCTGCCACTATCAACTAAAATCCTTTTTACAGGGTGTTTGGCGATCGTCATAGCGACGACTACGCCTTCATTGTTACATTCTCCATTACAGCTGTCTCCCCCCGGGGCATTACATTATTTGGAGAACCCTCTCCCCCTCGGCCGCTTGGATGCAGAGGCTGACCCCCAGGACACCATCCCGACGGCCCGCTCCGTGGGGTGTTGTCGACGGTGGCTTGAGCTGGTGGAGGCCCCATGATGGCCGGCAGCGGCTGTGACATCTTCTGGACGTATTTGCCGAGGTAGCCCCATTGGATGAGCTCCTCGATAGCCCGCTTCAAACTGTAGCAGCTATCGGTGTCGTGGTCGTAGTCCCTGTGGAATCGACAGTAGCGACTTCTGTCGCGGGATACACCCTTCTTCATGGGGGGAGGACGTTGAAGGTAGGGCTCGCCCTCGATCTCCATCAGGATGTGGGATCGAGGGGCAAGGAGAGGAGTGAGCTTACCCTCATCGGGGACAGGGCTTCGGCGCCTATTGTCAGACCGGCGAGGTGGGTCGGATCGGCGATGTCGAGGAGGTCCGCTCGGCTCAGGGCGAGCGGATTTGTGGCTGGAGCCCTTCGAAGACTCCCGGTGAGTGAGGTCGGCTTCATCTGCCCGAATGTACTTCTGGGCCCGGAGGAGGAGGTCGGAGTAAGAGCTCGGGG
>UESW01004126.1:551974-567856 GCA_900491605.1 Calamus simplicifolius
AGGGCTTGACGCCGCATGATAGCAAGGTAAGACCGGGCTTATCTCCCCGCATTTCTCCAACTCCTTCGCTGGTGGGGAACTGCACCAGTAGACGTCGGGTGGAGATAACCGCATCCAAAAGATTCAGGCCGGGACGCCCAAGAATGGCGTTGTATGCCAAAGGGACCCTCACGACTAGGAATTTCATGATCACGGTGCTTTGGCATGGCGGGTTCCGGCCGTCACAGGCAAGGATATTTCCCTCGACCCTCACAGAATCTCCGGTGAATCCGACTAGCGGGGTCGCCACGGGCTGAAGGGAGTCAACAGATAAACCCATCCGAACAAAGGCGTCGTAAGTAAGGATGTCAGCTGAGCTGCCACTATCAACTAAAATCCTTTTTACAGGGTGTTTGGCGATCGTCATAGCGACGACTACGCCTTCATTTTACATTCTCCATTACAGCGTCTCCCCCGGGGCATTACATTATTTGGAGCACCCTCCCCCTCGGCCGCTTGGATGCAGAGGCTGACCCCAGGACACCATCCCGACGGCCCGCTCCGTGGGGGTGTTGTCGACGGTGGCTTGAGCTGGTGGAGGCCCCATGATGGCCGGCAGCGGCTGTGCATCTTCTGGACGTACTTGCCGAGGTAGCCCCATTGGATGAGCTCCTCGATAGCCCGCTTCAAACTGTAGCAGCTATCGGTGTCGTGGCCGTAGTCCCTGTGGAATCGACAGTAGCGCTTCTGTCGCGGGATACCCTTCTTCATGGGGGGAGGACGTTGAAGGTAGGGCTCGCCCTCGATCTCCATCAGGATGTGGGATCGAGGGGCAAGGAGAGGAGTGAGCTTACCCTCATCGGGGACAGGGCTTCGGCGCCTATTGTCGGACCGGCGAGGTGGGTCGGATCGGCGATGTCGAGGAGGTCCGCTCGGCTCAGGGCGAGCGGATTTGTGGCTGGAGCCCTTCGAAGACTCCCGGTGAGTGAGGTCGGCTTCATCTGCCCGATGTACTTCTGGGCCCGGAGGAGGAGGTCGGAGTAAGAGCTCGGGGGCTTCTTGTCCAAGGAGAAGGTGAAGCGGGACGGAAGGAGTCCCCGCTTCAGCGCCAGGTGGCCACCGCATCATCGAGATGGTAGACCTCGAGGGCGGCAGTTTTGAATCAGGACACAAAGTCCCGCATGGACTCTCCTTCCTTCTGGCGGACGGAGAAGAGGCTGTCCGCCACCCTCGAAATCCGGCGGCAGGCATCAAAGTGGGCCAGGAATGCCCTCTCCAGCTCCCGAAAGGAGTCTATGCTGGGGGGACAGGCGTGAATGCCATGCACGGGCGGCCTTCCACAAGGTTGCAGGGAGGCCTTGCAGAGAAGGGCGTCTGAGGCGCCCTGGACTTGCATCATGGCCTTGTAGCTCTCGAGGTGGTCGAGAGGGTCGGTCGTATCGTCGTACGGGTCCACCTGGGGGAAGCGGAACCTGGAGGGGACTGGTTCCTCCAGTATGCGGCGGGTGTAAGGAGGACGAGTGTCAAACTCTTCCTCCGGCTGGTGGTTTATCTTTCTGGCGAGCTCGTCGAGGCGCCGTTGTACTCCTCCAGGTTCCTCCTGCCTGGCGGTTGATCGTCGGAGCCCTCGGGATGGCTCGGAGGAAGAAGAAGAAGAGGAAGCAGAAGATGGAGACGGAAGTCGGGACTTCCGCCTGGGTTCCTCGTGATGATGTGGCTTGGGAGGAAGCTCGCTGGGGCCGTGGCCAGGGGACCGCGGCTGCTTGGAGGGCTCGCGTCGAGGCTTCCTTGGGGAAACCTGACGTCGGCCAGCGGCTCACCGAGGGGAACCTCCCCTCGCCGACTGCTGGCTGGCGGGGGAGCAGTCTGGTGCTGGGTGGCCACGGACTGCTGCTGCTGGAGTCCGTGGATCATGGCAGTGAGATTCTGAACTTGCTAGGAGAGGGTTGCCAGCTGCTCCGCCGTTTGGAGGGCGACGTCCGACGGTGGGCCAGCAATCGGAGGGCTGGTAGCAGGGGGATTGGCCTCCTGCTATCTAGTTGGCGGGGGAGCCCCGTCGAGCAGCTGACGGAGGCGTCCTGGGCTCGTGTCACCACCATGGCTTCTAGGAGAAGAGAGGGGATGGAAGATGTAGCTCAGGGAAGATGTTTGCTACTTTTTCTTGTGCACCTCCCCCCCTTCCTGGTGCGCCAATCTGATGACGCTCGATCACCCCTCCTGGACATCAGGAACGGAGGCTCTTCTTCTTTACCGGGTTGCCTGCAAAGAAGTCCCAAGACCGGAGAGGGTTTTCCGATGGGACCCTCCGATGCCCAAGTTAGTGACAGAGGTCACAATAGAGAAGGAGCTCGAGAGAGCTCTTGAGGAGGGAGAGGTCTCAGAAGGATCAAGTAGTTCCTTTGAGAGTTAGGGCATCGAGTGCGTAAACTGTGCGTTACCTGGTTTTCGACGTGACTTACCCTTTTATAGGGGTTGACGCTGGCACCATCACGTGGGTTTTCGTAAGTCAGAAGGTCTGCTGAGCCATTGCGTGAAGCAGGACTGGTTGGTGGGTTACGTCCCATCAGCAGCTGGGCTGTTGGGCGGCGCACGTCTGACGTTGTCGGGTGGCGCGCGTCAGAGAGGTGGTTCTTTGAACCGCTGGGGCTGATTGGTAGGAACCAGGGGGTTCTGTTATCAGGGCCGAGCTGGGTCGACCTGAGATGGTCGGGGCCCATCCAGCTGGCAAGGCAGTGCCGGGGCGGGGCCGAATAGGCGGACTTGGAGACGACGGGGCCGAGTTGGGCCGGCCGGGGATGGCCTTGGCCGACTCGGCGGGACCGGAGACACCAGGGCCGAGTCGGGCCGGCCGAGGGTGGCCTTGGCCGACTCGGCGGACCTGGAGATGCCGGGGCCGAATTGGGCTGGCATGGGAGGGCCTTGGCCGACTCGGTAGGACAGGAGACGCCGGGGCTGAGTCGGGCCGACCGGGGGTGGCCTTGGCCGACTCGGCGGGACAGGAGACGCCGGCCGAGTCGGGCTGGCCGGGGGTGGCCTTGGCCGACTCGACGGAACTGGAGACGCCGGGGCTGAGTTGGGCCGGCCTGGGAGGGCCTTGGCCGACTCGACGGGACAGGAGACGCCAGATCCGAGTCAGGCCGGCCTGGGGTGGCCTTGGCTGACTCGGCAAAACTGGAGACGCCGGGGCCGAGTCGGGCCGGCCTGGGAAGGCCTTGGCCGACTCGGCGGAACTAGAGATGTCGGGGCCGAGTCGGGCCGGCCTGGGATGGTCTTGGCCGACTCGGCGGGATGGGAGACGCCGGGGCCGAGTCGGGCCGGCCTGGGATGGCCTTGGCCGACTCGACAGAACTAGAGACGCCGGGGCTGAGTCAGGCCGGCCTGGGATGGCCTTGGTCGACTCGGCGGGACGGGAGACGCCGAGGCCTAGTCGGGCCAGCCTGGGATGGCCATGGCCGACTCGGCGGGACAGGAGACGCCGGGGCCGCGTCAGGCCGGCCTAGGATGGCCTTGGCCGACTCGGCGGAACTGGAGATGCCGGGGCCGAGTCGGGCCAGCCTGAGATGGCCTTGGCCGACTCGGCGGGACAGGAGACGCCGGGGCCGAGTCAGGCCGGCCTAGGATGGCCTTGGTGACTCGGCGGGACAGGAGACACCGGGGCCGAGTCAGGCCGGCCTAGGATGGCCTTGGCCGACTCTGCGGAACGGGAGATGCTAGGGCCGAGTTGGGCCGGCCTAGGATGGCCTTGGCTGACTCGGCGGAACTGGAGACGCCGGGCCGAGTCGGGCCAGCCTAGGATGGCCTTGGCCGACTCGGCGGGACAGGAGATGCCGGGACCGAGTCAGGCCGGCCTAGGATGGCCTTGGCCGACTCGGCAGAACTGGAGATGCCGGGGGCCGATTTGGATCAGGCAGGGCCGACTGGAAAGATGGCGGGGTCGACTCGCTTGGAGATGCCGGCCTTGAAAGTGTCGGCCTTTGGGGCCGACGGGAGTCGGCCATTGGTGCCGTCGGGTGTCGGCCCTCGGGTGTCGGCCTTTGGGGCCAACGGTCTTCGGGTGTCGGCCTTTGATGTGCCGGCCTTGGGGGCCAGCGTTGGAGATGACGCTGGAGGCCGACGCTGGAGGCCGTCATTGGAGTCTGTCGGCCTTTGGCCAGCGCTGAAGGCAGGCACTGGAGGCTGACGCTGGAGGCCGTTGCTAGAGTCTGTCGGCCTTTGGGGCCGTCGGGTGTCGGCCCTCAGGTGTCGGCATTTGGGGCCGACAGTCTTTGGGTGTCGGCCTTTGATGTGCTGGCCTTGGGGGCCGGCGCTGGAGACGACGCTGGAGGCCGACGCTGGAGTCTGTCGGCCTTTGGCCATTGCTGGAGGCTGGCGCAGGAGGCCGATGCTGGAGGCCGTCGCTGGAGTCTATCGGCCTTTGGCCAGTGCTGGAGGCTGGCGTTGTAGGCCGATGCTGGAGGCCGAAGCTGGAGTCTGTCGGCCTTTGGCCAGCGCTGGAGGCCGGAGCTGGCAGCTGACGCTGGGAGCTGGCGCTGGAGGCTATCGTTGGAGTCTGTCGGCCTTTGGCTAGCGCTGGAGGCAGGCGCTGGAGGCCGTCGCTGGAGTCTGTCGGCCTTTGGGGCCGTCGGGTGTCGGCCCTCGGGTGTCGGCCTTTGGGGCCGACAGTCTTCAGGTGTCGGCCTTTGATGTGCCGGCCTTGGGGCCGGCGCTGGAGACAACGCTGGAGGACGATGCTGGAGTCTGTCGGCCTTTGGCCATTGCTAGAGGATGGCGCTGGAGGCCGACGCTGGAGGCCGTCGCTGGAGTCTGTCGGCCTTTGGGCATCGCTGGAGGCCGACGCTGGAAGCCGGTGCTGGCGACCGACGCTGGGAGCTGGCGCTGGAGCCTGTCGGCCTTTGGGCATTGCTGGAGGCCAATGCTGGAGGCCGGCACTGGCGGTTGACGCTGGGAGCTAGCGCTGGAGCCTATCGGCCTTTGGGGCCGTCCAAAAAATTTTATTTTATTTTTCATGGGGTCAACTGGCCCCATCAGTAACCAAATAATCACATATAAATTCATCCTCTCCCATGAGTCCGTGCCTATTCGTACCACTCAAATCTTCATGAAATCCCCACCGCCATCCATCAAATAGACACATCTAATTTTTTTTTTATTTTACAAACGGTGGTTCAAACCACCCTAGGTCAGGTTAGACCCGAGATATAAGCTAATAACTGAGACAAAATCAAAGGGCAAAAGTCTCCAGGATCCCATCGCCAACCAGAGTGAGAGGCCACTCTAGAAGCAATACAGTCCGCAACAGCATTGGCTTCACGGTAGACATGTCGAATCTGAATATTAGGTACCTCCAAGGTCATAGAGCGAATGTCATATAATAGAGGATAGGAGGCAAATGGGAAGTATGCTCTCGGCGGATCCAACGAATAATAGTGCTAGAATCACCTTCAATGATGAGACTGCGGACATCCAGGGTACGAACGGCATAAGATATACATGCCCATGCCGCATAAAGCTCTCAGAGGTACTGAAGAATCAAGAAAACCAAAGCTCCTGCCGCCAGCATTCTACCATCCACATCTCGAATAACATAAGCAGATCCAGCAATCCTGCCGCGGATACTCCTATCAAAGTTAATTTTGATAAACCCTAGTGGAGAGGGCTCCCAAGAAATAAAAATCTAATCCAATCGCACAAATCACACGCCTTCACTCTCTAATACCATGCTTTCATAGTACATCATAAATCACCGTAACCCTTCACTCTCAATATCATTTTTAGGATGCGTTTAGTTCATCGCATAAAATTAGAGCAATTTAGTATTGCCAATCCAATAAGATTGAAAAATATGAGAGAAGGAGCAATTTGCCAAACCCGTAATTTAGTTTTGAAATATCTGTGAAATAGTGAGGCCATACTATTTGGATCTAATAGTTATGTAGGATTGGAATAGATTCACCAGATATTTAGTGAAATACTTTTTATCTTTCAATACAAAGAAAAAATATTAGAAGATATAAAATATGAAACATAGAAGAGAGGGAGAGAGTTTGTATTTTTGGATTAAAATGGATTCATCTGATATGTAGTGAAATAGGTTTTATCTTCAAATACAAGAAAAGAAATATTACAAATATGAAACGTATAGAGAGGGAGTTTTGTATTTTCTGATATTCTTCTCTTATATTCGAAGATAAAAAGTTTTACTAAGCCAAAAATATACTTTACCTAAATTTTAACCATATAAATATATTTAATTTAAGTCAATTTACATCCCATATTACCTTTCTCATGTCTTAATCTAACCCAACGTTGGTTCATAAACTAAAAGATAATTACGGCATCACAAGTTTAGTGCTTTTACTCCTAAAACAATTTCTTATAATATTTCAAAGCTCAAATAATTTTCATCAGGATGCCATCCTTAAATTTTTTTGAGTTAATCCTTTATCTTCAACCAAATTTTATGGATAGCTAAGCAAGCCTATAATATATTTATTTGCGTTCATGTATGTTTTGCATTCACCGCATCATAATGGCAAGTGGCGGCTCCACCGTCCCATCCAAGTTTGCTTCTTAATTTAACTATTTGGAAAGCAAAAATTTATATTAAATATAAAAAATTTGATTATTTTTTAATTTCACTTATCACATCAAAAGAATGCATGACACTCGGATTTGCATCTTATATATTGAAATAAGCACATTATAGATAGTAAACTTTATAAAAATATTCCATGCTTCAATAATTAATTTTTTTTAATGATTTACCAAGTAGCAAACCTATGTAGTAATGCGTTTTCACATTGCTTTTTCTTGCCTATAAGTTGATTATTATATAAAAAATCTTTTAATTTAAAAGTATTAAAAAAATCTTTTCATTTAAAAATATTAAAGATAAAGAAAAAAAATATATTTTTATATTTTGTAACAGGTCATCTTCAAATATCATTTCAAAAACCTTTTTATCCATTATTGCAACTAAGGTGCACAAAATAAATTTAATATCAACTTCACAATAAATCTTGTATATATACCTATTTTTAACTTTTTTTAGATAATAAAAAATGACTAGCTTACATACTCGTGTGATATATAGAATGGTTAATAAATTCAATATTCTTTTTTTTTTTGTCAAAATTATCAAAGCAACCTTCGTCCTAAAGAGCACATTTTTTTTTTGTAATTTTCATTAATTTTGGTGTTGTTTTCAAAAGCTTTTGCTACCACATGGCAGTAGCAGACCACTGCCCTCCGGTTAGGCTCAGCTTTCATAGCATTATAAATATGCATATGTTTTAATTGGTAGCAATATTTTTACTTTATTTGACTACTTGAGCAATAAAACTTCAATCCATTCCATGGGACATGGGAAAATCCTAGCATCATCATCATCAAACCCAGTGAGTTCACTTGATTGGGACAAGCTCATGAAGGACGTTAAAAATTGACATAAATTAAATCATAAGCACATATAGGGTGATAATTTTTAATATAACTTATGAATACAGCTCAAATCCAACACAAAATTAATAGGCTTAGATTAAGAACAAATGAATTTAATTCAAATCAAGATGACTCATTAGATATAATTAATAAATAAGTTAGATACTAGGTTGACCTATAATGGATTTGATTATTGAACATGTCAATTCATGTAACTTGTCCCATTAATTTGATAGGATTAAAAAATTTTATTTATCCAAATTAATGTTATTTTTAATTAATTAATTATTATTATTATTAATTATATATTTATGCAAAAATTTTATGCTTATATTTTTTTATTTTAAATAAATTTTTTATTTATATTTTAATTATATTTTTGATATATAATTACTTTACAAATGAGTTAGTATTAAATATGTTGCACAAATTATACGAATTAAATTGACTACAAGGGTCATGCATTTGTGTTAATCTGAAAATTATCTAATTGTTAAATAGATTACAAAAATCATATTGTGTTATTATGTAATACATGATCAGATTTGAATTTATAAAATGATAAAAAATATATTTATAGGTTTTTGATGATTTCTTTTTCTTTTTTTTTTGGTACAGTTTTGATGATTTCTTTGATCTACCCTACCAAATAACTTTGATGTTTCATAAAATAATTGATATTAGCCTTTTTTTATTATTATTTTTAATTCTATTTGCTGAGATACTGCATATCTATTCAAAATCATTCTTATATATTCAAAACTTCGGATGGAATAATTTGTCATAAATCAACTTTTTTTTAATATTTCTTATTATATTTTATGCATTTTTGTACCGAACGAATTTTGGGCACTGGGATGGCCGATTCTCGACCATATTCGTCTCAAATTATATTAATTCTTAATGTGGGACTATGTTAAGGGAAATTTTATTTGGCTCGCACATTTTGCTTAGAAGCACCCCCCAATTTAGCTTTTTTTTTACTCAGTAGCCTTTCAAAATTACTCACTAGCCCTCCTAAATTTAGAAAATATCTAAACTACCCATTCCTCTTTAAACCTCCCCCATCGCCCCCACCCCCAAAATTACTCAGTGTCCCTCTTTCCATCCGTCCAACTGCGCTCCCCAATCGCTCTCGCTCACGGTGTTCCCCAGCGGCGGCTTCCTTGGCAGTGGATCTTCTTCCCCGATAGGTAAGGTCTCCCTCCCTCACTCGATCCGTCTCCCTCAATAGGTTTTTTTTTAGCCAAGCTCCCCTCCTTCCTGGCGTCCGCATCCCTTCCATGGCTCCGCTCCCTCTCCGCCATCTCTCCCCCTCCCTCCCATTCTCCCCGATCTCTATTCAGCCCTGGTTGGCCGAATAGATTCTCTGTTCGGCCTACTGGGCCGAACAGAGTCGAATTATGTTCGGCCTTCTGGGCCGAACAGATTCAATTCTGTTTGGCCCAGCAGGCCAAACAAAAATTAAATTATAATTATAATTAATATAAGTATTATAATTATAATTATTATAATTATAATCAAGTATATTATAAAGTATAATAATATAGACTTTAAAATAAAATATATATTAAAGAGATATTTAAAAAATCTGATAATTATATCTTTTAAAATTTTTATTTTAAATGAGTTTATATTATTATATATTTTTAATAAAAATATTATTTTGACATAATTTTATCTTAGGTTTTAATGATGAATATGCAATGTTCCAGATATGGATGCTGGCCCCTCACGAGTTAGACCCATAGCGTCTGCAAGGAGACGTAGAACCCAGGACGTCTCAGGTTATTGAGATTCCTGAGGTTCCTAAGGTTCTTGTTGCACCATGCCCCAGATAAGACAGCAGACGAGGACATCCCAGCTATGGATGTTGATGATGATGAAGCGGATGGTCCTTGTCCAGGCGGTCCTGAGGATGACTCTGTCCTTAGGAGTTTCAGGATGCATATTGCAGCCTCCATCTGGAGGCAACAGGTATTTGTTCGTTGTTTTACTGTATTTTATTTAATGTATTATTTTGATGTTGTTATGTGTTATTCATGTTATCCATTTATATTTTACGGAACGACTCCACTGAAGTGCATGAACCATGCTGCCAAAGTAGGTGAGTGGCAGTGGTGGGCATCAGGGCAATCGAATAGGAGATTCAGGGATATAGTTCAGCAGTCGGGTCTTCTTGAGCTAGTGCATTGCTCTTATCGGTTCGCCGATAAGATTCTTGTCTCGGGCTTTGTAGAGAGATGGCAGCCCGAGACGAACACCTTCCATCTTCCCTTTGGCGAGATGACAATCACGTTGGATGATGTTGCCGCCATATTAGGGATTAGTGTCATGGGTGCCTCAGTGTCCTTGTCTACAGATAGGATGAGTGATCGGGATGCTGAGGACCTACTAGTGCAGCTATTGGATGTATCACGGGATGACACGCGTCAGGAGGTTCTATCTGTCCGCGGTCAGTCTGTGAGGTTAGAGTGGCTGAAGAGTCATTTCATGATGTATCAGATAGAGATAGCCGCCGTAGGATAGAGTGTGCAGCGCGAGCGTATTTGCTTTTTTTGTTAGGGTGTACACTTTTTGTCGATAAGAGCGGGACGAGGGTGCCTATAGCTTATCTTGCTCTGCTTCGGCATTTGGATAGAGTGAGCACATATGCCTGGGGTGCGGGTGCCTTGGCTCATTTATATCGGCAGTTGGGGATTGTCTAGGGCATCCGTTAGACAGATCAGTGGATATATGATGCTTCTCCAGGCATGGATTTATGAGCATTTTCCCTTTCTCACTCCTCACCCAGCCTTGGACTATACTGATGCTAGGCCCCGCGTACACCGATGGACTCCTGGCACTCCACCCCGTTCTACGATGGACCATTTAGTGATTCTACGCGAGTCATTGGACGTATTGAGGGCAGATGAGGTATGTACCATAGGACCATGCACTTGTATATTTATATAATTTGTCATACATTATCAAACTGATTACGATTTAATATAATGCAGGTAGTTTGGGATCCCCATCGTCTTATCGGGATGATCGTCCATTCCTTGATATTGCATTCTTTAGTGGATGCCTGAAGTGCATGGATGTCATAGAACCCTATCATCCTGAAAGGGTTTTATGACAGTTCGGCAGGATACAGACGATCCCCCTGCGCCACTAGCCCTGAGCGAGCCAGCAGAGGATCGACAACAGCATCGTACCGCATCCGGTATGTCTTCTATGAGTAGTTATGGGAGAGGTGGGAGGATCACCTGCTGAGCCCAGTGAGCAGGAGCCATCCGGTGACCCGACCCTCAGATTGCGGACCAGGATTTTTGGAGTGGTATTCTTGGATCATGCATCTGGCTGTTCACCAGCATACTTGATATGGATCGGAAGGAGGCTGCTGCGCCACAGGAGACGTACATGTACGATGTCATATCGCAAATTGCACATATGTTGCAGGTCAGCATATCTCTATGGTTGAGCCTGTTGAGCCTGATGTCCTGGCCCTAGTCATGCATCGCAGAGCAGTACAGGCATCGACGACGGCGTGGTGGGGATCCCTGATGTACCTTATGTAATTTGTTCTCTGGTTCACAGCTCAGCTGAATATAGCACATTTGAAGCCGGCATCATATCAAGTTTTCTCCAATGAGGATCTATGCAATCCAAGGGAAACCTTCCATCCTGAACAATCTCGTGGCCGCATGGTAAACCATGTGTTGAACTGAAATCTTATGAGCGAGGATCTGAATGAAAACCTCGCAGTTCTTTGAATTTAGCAGGCTTGAAGTCGTGTTGCACGACCGTCAAACTCTTCTCAAATGAGGCTTTAATGTCACTATGTTGTAACTCAATCAAACTATGTATTTTTGTCCAAGATGATTCGAAATTCCCTTGGCTTGATCCAAGCTATCTTTTCAGCCTTGCATGTGCACTTTCAGCCCTAGAAAAGTAAATAAAATTTAATAAAAGGAGATAACAATTGCATAATTAAATTATAAATTTCTTAAATTTATCAATTCCTTGTGATACCTATTAGTTGTCAATTCCCATAGTGCCTACATGTGTCCGTCCATACTGCAACAAATCTTTCCTTGTACTTGCTCAGCCAAGTTTCTGACACATACCGTAAAGCATCTGGGTAGGTAGTAAACTCTCTCTGGAGTTTTGTCCAGTGATCATTAAACTCATCTTCTGTGGTGGACAACACAAGTATATTCCAAGTCATTATAAACTTATCCATTTCTCCTTTGTTTCAAATAACCTTTTGCACTGGGCCAAAACATTCCTACTAATATGCCATCTACATAGCAAATGTGTTGCCGTAGGAAATACCCTCTGAATTGCATTCAATAGAGCCAAGTCTCTATCTGTGACTATCACCTCAGGCAGAGCATCATCGTCCATGACACTGCGCAATCTCTCTAATGCCCATGTATAGTTATCTTCTCGCTCAGAGTCCATATACACAAAAGCAATAGAAAATGTCAGGTCAGTTGATGTCACCCCGACAATCTCTAAGAGAGGAAGACGATATCTATTCATCTTGTAAGTGCAATCCATTATCAACACACGAGGAAATGCATAACAATTCTATACTGCCAGGGTGTACCCAAAACAAGTCACACACAGCATCAGACTTAATACAATTCCTATGCCACTCAATGTATTTACACTCAGATAATTTACCAAGAAGATGTTGCATCTGAGATCTCCCAGCAATCTCTACAGCCTTGCACCTCTGCCGTGCATTGTAGATTGTCTTCATTGTCGTAACATTGAGGGCATCCCTTTGCTTCAAAGTAGATAATATGTCCTTAGGCCGAACCAAACTCTTCGACATCTCCACTAGCATTGTAGTCTCCTGCTTAGATAATCGTCCGCATATGAGTGCCCTCGAGATGCTTTGCAGCTGGATGATTGTGCACACCGCACATGACCGTTAACATCCAATCATCTGCAGTGTCCAATTTCTTTCCTCTTAAGGCAAAAGGACATCCACACTTCTTAGTGCCACTGGCCCTGGTCTTTGATCCCTTTTCCTTGATGTGTTTACTTTTGCAAGTACCACTCCTCTCGCAAGAAAAAATAATTCTTGGTTTCTTAACATTGCTGCCCATATCGGATTTTTTAATAATAACAACAAATCCATTCCTCTTTCCGACTTCCTGACACCAATTACACATTTCTTCTCTACTTTTGAATATCTATAAAATAAATAGTTTTATGTTAGTAGACAATTTTAAACATTGCTCAGTCAAATAATACGAAAATAAATGCAATCAAATTTTTTTACCTCGTAAGTTGTAAATTCATTTGTGTAATCCATCACACAATCAGAGCCAATCACGCTGCATTCGGTCGAAGCATCGTCCTACACGATCAAATAATAATTTTAAACCCTAATCATAATTAATCCAAAAAAATAGAAAATAACTTTATATTCGGCCACATGGAGCCGAATTATTGGCCTCTGATTGGCCCTGAGTGGTCGAACAGAGTTTACCTGTTTGGCCACACAGGGCCGAACAACGCATGAACCAAAAAAAAAAAATAAAGATATAAACTAATATTACGACTATAGAACCTTCAAAAATTACTAGTTACTTATCCATTACTCGATTATAGATTAAAATCGCTTTACTCAACCTTCAAATAGATGATTCAAGGGTGATCCAAAGTGAGGGTGGCGGGAGGAGGGACAGGGAAGGGGCTGGACGTTGGGGGGGGGGGGGGGGGGAGGTTGTTATTGAGCAAGAAAAATGGGTGGCGGCTCGTGAACAAAACGTGCGGGCCAAATAGAATTTCCTTCCACTAGGGAAAACACTTTGTACACCGGCCCCGGTGCAGCAACGCTGACGTGGGCTGCACCGCGTCTTCCTATTGGTCCACGTGGATCCGACGTGGATGACCTGACAGGCGGTATGGCTGGGCTTTGACGTAACGTTCTGAACGTGACGGATATTTAATGTTGTTCGCTTTTTTTTAAAATTTTTGTGCGGACGAAAATGCCCTTTCGCTCCATTTTACGTTTTCTGTCATCTGTGCAAGAAGAACTCTTTCTTCCAGCTTAGAGGCTGAAAATACTTCAGCTACTGGACTGGAAAACCTTGATACTGGAGTCAGGAGTCTGTGTAAAAAAAACTTCTGGAGGCAATGTCAGCCGCAGCACAAAGTAAAAACTCTTTCTTCCCACTTCTTTATTATATCAACAGTTTTTTTCTGGTTAGAGTTGGTTTATGCGTTTAATGCGCGGGTAACTACCTTAGAACGAAATAGTTATGACACTCTGAGAGTCATAACTGTTTTGTAAATATTTCAGCTTTGAAAGTCTGGTCGACAGGAAATATTTCAGCTTATAAATGTGCACATAGAGAGAACCCGGCGACACCCTAATTGAATTCGGCAGAAAATCAATCGCGACACCCCTGTTGAAATCTCACGATACCCTAGCTCTAACGAGACGACACCCGTGATTGAACAAGAGACCACGGAGATAATCCCCGCGACACCCTAGTTCGAAGTCGGCCGTTAGTCCTTCGCGACACCCCAGACGAAATCCCACGACACCCTAGCTTTAGGGCGATGACACCCTAGTTGAAAATTGACGACACCCAACTGATCACGGCGGCGAGAAGGCCCGCGACAACCAAGTTACTAAAATTAATTTTATTTATCAAAAAAAAAAATACATTAGCCCTTACTGGGGCTTATCTCCTTCAGTCGCTGCGTCAGCGATGTGATGCTGGAGGGACGCTACTTTCCCCTCCAGGTGGCTATTGGCCCGACGCAGGACCTCTATCTCTTTTGTTGTAACGGCCAGGTATTTCTCGGCCGTCTTGATGAGTCGCTCGCTGCTTGCGACCGACTCAGCATAAACCACCGCATCGATGGTGACGGTTGGGGGTCGCCTGCCATGGCTGCCAGTAGATCTCACCTCGCCTCTGGAAGCCATCTTGTGGTCAGTTCAAGCTAGAAAGGTGAGTAACGATGGCATTCCCCATCCTTATTTAAGGTTCCCCTGGCGGGTGTTTCGATTGCCATGCGCCACCATCTCAGTGGTTATTCACAGGAATCGAATCGGTGCGCCACCACGCCCCGCCCTCCACGTTGAGTTTCGAGGGATGGGGAACAGAACAGTTTCGGGAAGCAAACAGTCTTAAGTTTAACGTCGTCCCAAGAGAAAATTCACGACACCCAAGGATGATTTGGATTTCGGCCGAAACTCCTTCGCGACACCCCACTTGAAAGCTCACGACACCCTAGCTTTAAGGCGACGACACCCGTGCGTCGAACTGACAGGGAGAACCCGCGACACCCCTTCTCGAATTCGCCGAAACTCCCTCGTGACACCCCAGTTGTAAACTCACGACACCCTAGCTTTAAGGGGACGACACCCATGCATTAACAGTGAACCCACGGGTGTCGTCACCATAAAGCTAGGGTGTCGTGAGTTTACAACTGTGGTGTCACGAGGGAGTTTCGGCCGAATTCGAGAAGGGGTGTCGCGGGGGTTCTCTCTGTGATCAGTTCGAGCACGGGTGTCGTCGCCTTAAAGCTAGGGTGTCGTGAGCTTTCAACATGGGTGTCGCAAAGGAGTTTCGGCCGAAATCCAACTCATCCCTGGGATGTCTCGGGGATTCTCTCCGTGTTCAGTTCTCAGCACGGGTGTCGAAGCATTGATCCGAGGGTGTCGTGAGCTTTCAAGTGGGGTGTCGCGAAGGAGTTTCGGCCGAAATCCAAATCATCCTTGGGTGTCGTGAATTTTCTCTTGGGACGACGTTAAACTTACTACGGTTTGCTTCCCGAAACTGTTCTGTTCCCCATCCCTCGAAACTCAACGTGGAGGGCGGGGCGTGGTGGCGCACCGATTCGATTCCTGTGAACAACCACTGAGATGGTGGCGCATGGCAATCGAAACACCCGCCAGGGGAACCTTAAATAAGGATGGGGGAATGCCATCGTTACTCACCTTTCCAGCTTGAACTGACACAAGATGGCTTCCAGAGGCGAGGTGAGATCTACTGGCAGCCATGGCAGCCGACGCCCAACCGTCACCATCGATGCGAGGTTTATGCTGAGTCGCACGCAATCAGCGAGCGACTCAGGCTGGCGGCCGAGGAATACCAGGATGTTTCAACAAAAGAGATAGAGGTCCTGCGTCGGGCCAATAGCCACCTGGAGGGGAAAGTAGCGTCCCTCCATCGCCAGATCGAGGACGCAGCGACCGAAGGAGACAAGCCCCAGTGAGGGCTAATGTAATTTTTTTTTTTTGATAAATAAAATTAAATTTTAGTAACTTGGTTGTCGCGGGCTTTCTCGCCGTGGTCAGTTCTAAGCACGGTGTCGTCGCATTAAGCTAGGGTGTCGTGAGCTTTCAACAGTGGTGTCTCTAATGACTTTCGGCCGAAAACCAATTCTCCTAGGGTGTCATGGGGATTGTCCGTGCGGTCAGTTCTAAGCACGGGTGTCGTCGCC
>UESW01004126.1:568114-618808 GCA_900491605.1 Calamus simplicifolius
CCAAAAAAAAAAAAACTTCGGATGGAATAATTTGTCATAAATCAACTTTTTTTTAATATTTCTTATTATATTTTATGCATTTTTGTACCGAATGAATTTTGGGCAATGGGATGGCCGATTCTCGACCATACAAATTATATTAATTCCCAATGTGGGACTATGTTAGGGGAAATTTTATTTGGCCGCACATTTTGCTCGAGAGCCTCCCCATTTAGCTTTTTTTTTTTTTTACTTAGTAGCCCCGAAATTATTCACTAGTCCCTCTAAATTTAGAAAATACCTAAACTACCCCTTCCCCCTTCACCCCCCCCCCATCGCCCCTCCACCCTCAAAATTACTCAGTGTCCCTCCTTCCCCCGTCCGACTGCGCTCCCCCAGTCGCTCTCACTCACGGTGTTATCCGGCGGCGGCTTCCTTGGCAGCGGATCTTCTTCCCCAGCAGGTAAGGTCTCCCTCCCTCACTCGATCCGCCTCCCTCAATATGTTTTTTTTAGCCAAGCTCTCCTCCCTTCCCGGCGACCGCATCCCTTCCACGGCTCCGCTCCCTCTCTGCCACCTCTCCCCCTCCCTCCTACCCTCCCCGATCTCTATTCAGCCCTGGTTAGTCAAACAGAGATTCTCTGTTCGGCCCAGCAGGCCGAACAGAGTCGAACTATGTTCGGCCTTCTGGGCCGAACAGAGTCGAACTATGTTCGGCCTTCTGGGCCGAACAGATTCAATTCTGTTTGGCCCAGTAGGCCGAACAAAATAATTAAATTATAAATTATAATTATAATAAAAATATTATATATTATAATTATAATTATTATAATTATAATCAAGTATATTATAAAATATAATAATATAGACTTTAAAATAAATATATATTAAAGAGATATTAAAAAATCTGATAATATATATCTTTTAAAATTTTATTTTAAATGAGTTTATATTATTAATATATTTTTAATAAAATATATTATTTTGACATAATTTATCTTGGGTTTTAATGATGAATAATGCAATGTTCCAGATATGGATGCTGGCCCCTCACGAGTTAGAATTAGACACAAGGAGACGTCGTAGAACCCAGGCGCCTCAGGTTATTAAGATTCCTGAGGTTCTTGTTACATCATCGCCTCCTAATAAGACAACAGACGAGGACATCCCAACTATGGATGTTGATGATGATGAAGCGGATGGTCCTTGTCCAGGTGGTCCTGAGGATTACTTTGTCTTAGGAGTTTCAGGATACATATTGTAGCCTCCATATGGAGGCTACATGTATTTGTTCGTTGTTTTACTGTATTTTATTTAATATATTATTTGATGATGTTATGTGTTATTCATGTTATCCATTTATATTTCACAAGAATGGACTCCACTGAAGTGCATGAACCATGCTGCCAAAGTAGGTGAGTAGCAGTGGTGGGCATTAGGGCAATCGAATAAGAGATTCAGGGATATAGTTCAGCAGTCGGGTCTTCTTGAGCTAATGCATTGCTCTTATCGGTTCGCCGATAAGATTCTTGTCTCGGGCTTTGTAGAGAGATGGTAGCCCGAGACGAACACCTTCCATCTTCCCTTTGGCAAGATGATAATCATGTTGGATAATGTTGCCACCATATTAGGGATTAGTGTCATGGGTGCCTCAGTGACCTTGTCTACAGATAGGATGAGTGATCGGGATGCTGAGGACCTACTAGTACAGCTATTGGATGTATTACGGGATGATGCGTGTCAGGAGGTTCTATCTGTCAACGGTCAGTTTGTGAGATTAGAGTGCTGAAGAGTCATTTCCATGATGTATCAGATAGAGATAGCCGCTGTAGGATAGACTGTGCAGCGCGAGTGTATTTACTTTTTTTGTTAGGGTATACACTTTTTGTCGATAAGAGCGGGACGAGGGTGCCTATAGCTTATTTTCTTTGCTTCGGCATTTGGATAGAGTGAGCATATATGCCTGGGGTGCGGGTGTCTTGGTTCATTTATATCGGCAGTTGGGATTGCGTCTAGGGCATCCGTTAGATAGATCAGTGGATATATGACGCTTCTCTAGGCATGGATTTATGAGCATTTTCCCTTTCTCACTCCTCACCCAGCCTTGGACTATACTGATGCTAGGCCCTGCGTACACCGCTGGACTCCCGGCACTCCACCCCGTTCTACGATAGACCATTTGGTAATTCTACGCGAGTTATTGGACGTATTGAGGGCAGATGAGGTATGTACCATAGGACCATACACTTGTATATTTATATAATTTGTCATACATTATCAAACTGATTATGATTTAATATAATGCAGGTAGTTTGGTATCCCCATCGTCTTATCTGGGTTGATCGTCCATTCCTTGATATTGCATTCTTTAGTGGATGCCTGAAGTACATGGATGTCATATAACCCTATCATCCTGAAAGGGTTTTACGATAGTTCGGTAGGATACAGATGATCCCCCGTGCGCCACTAGCCCCTGAGCGAGCCAGCAGAGGATCGACAACAGCATCGTACCGCATCCAGTACGTCTTCTATGAGCAGTTATGGGAGAGGTGGGAGGATCACCTGCTGAGCCCAGCGAACAGGAGCCATCCAGTGACCCGACCCTCAGATTGTGTACCGGGATTTTTGGAGTGGTATTCTTGGATCACGCATCTGACTGTTCACCCTCCGGAGAGCCGATCCAGTATTTACTCCCGATCACGTCCCGATGATGCTGATGCTGACGTGCAAGGCCGACGTATTGCAAATGCGCTTGGCCTTTGCACCAGCATACTTGATATGGATCGGAAGGAGGCTGCTGCATCACAGGAGACATACATGTACGATATCATATCGCAGATTGCACATGTGTTGCAGGGTCAGCATATCTCTACGGTTGAGCCTGATGTCCTTGGCCCTAGTCATGCGTCGCCACAGCAGTACAGGCGTCGACGATGATGTGGTGGGAATCCCTGATATACTTCATGTATTTTGTATCTTTTAGCACATAGTGCATCTTTTTGTAAAAGACATTGAAATTTGAATGAACTTATAGAAATGAAACCTCGCAGTTCTTTGAATTCAGCAAGCTTAAAGTCATGTTGCACGACTGTCAAACTCTTCTCAATGAGGCTTTAATGTCACTATGCTGCAACTCAATCAAATTATGTATTTTTGTCCAAGATGATTCGAAATTCCCTTGGCTTGATCCAAGCTGTCTTTTCAGCCTTGCATGTGCACTTTCAGCCCTAGAAAAGTAAATAAAATTAAACAAAAGTGAGATAATAATTACGTAATTAAATTATAAATTTCTTAAATTTATCAATTCCTTGCGATACCTATTAGTTGTCAATTCCCGTAGTGCCTACATGCACCAGTCCATGCTGCGACAAATCTTTCCTTGTACTTGCTCAGCCAAGTATCTGACACATACTATAAAGCATATGGGTAGGTACTAAACTCTCTCTAGAGTTTTGTCCTTTGATCATTAAACTCATCTTCTGTGGTGGACAATAGAGCCAAGTCTTTATATGTGACTATCATCTCAGGCAGAGCATCAACATCCATGACACTGCGCAATCTCTCTAATGCCCATTATAGTTATCTTCTCGCTTAGAGTCCATATACACAAAAGCAATAGAAAATATCAGGCCAGTTAATGTCACCCCGACAATCTCTAAGAGAGGAAGACGATATCTATTTGTCTTGTAAGTGCAATCTATTATCAACACACGAGGAAATGCACGCAACAATTCTATATTGCCAGTGTGTGCCCAAAATAAGTCACGCATAGCATCAGACCTAATACAATTCCTATGCCACTCAATGTATTTACACTCAGATAATTTACCAAGAAGATGTTGCATCTGAGATCTCCCAGCAATCTCTACAGCCTTGCACCTCTGCCGTGCATTGTGGATTATCTTCATTGTCGTAACATTGAGGGCATCCCTTTGCTTCAAAGTAGATAATATGTCCTTAGGCCGAACCAAACTTTTCGACATCTCCACTAGCATTGTAGTCTCCTGCTTTGATAATCGTCCGCATATGAGTGTCCATCGAGATGCTTTGCAGCTGGATGATTGTGCACACCACACATGACCATTAACATCCAATCATTTGCAGTGTCCAATTGCTTCTCTCTTAAGGCAAAAGGACATCCATACTTCTTAGTGCCACTGGTCCTGGTCTTTGATCCATTTTCCTTGATGTGTTTACTTTTGCAAGTATCACTCCTCTGGCAAGAAAAAACAATTCTTGGTTTCTTAACATTGCTGCCCGTATCGGATTTTTTAATAATAACGACAAATACATTCCTCTTTCCGACTTTCCGACACCAATTACACATTTCTTCTCTACTTTTGAATATCTATAAAATAAATAGTTTTATGTTAGTAGACAATTTTAAACATTGCTCAGTCAAATAATACGAAAATAAATGCAATCAAATTTTTTTTACCCCGTAAGTTATAAATTCATTTGTGTAATCATCATACAATCAGAGCCAATCACGCTGCATTCGGTCGAAGCATCGTCCTACACGATCAAATAATAATTTTAAACCTTAATCATAATTAATTCAAAAAAAAACAGAAAATAAACTTTCTGTTCGGCCACACGAAGCCGAATTATTGGCCTTTGATCCACCCTGAGTGGCCGAACAGAGTTTACCTGTTCGGCCATACAAGGCCGAACAATGCACGAACTAGAAAAAAAAAGATGATGAGGATATAAACTAACATTTGCGACTATAGAACCTTCAAAAATTACTAGTTGCTTATCCATTGTTCGATTATAGGTTAAAATCATTTACTCAACTTTCAAATGGATGATTCAAGGGTGATTCAAAGTGAGGAAGGTGGGAGGAGGGGCAGGGAAGGGGCTGGTGGGGGCGTGGGGAGCTATTTGAACGTTGGGGGCTATTGAGCAAGAAAAATTATTTTGATCCAAAAATTTTAGAAGCAAATATATATATATATATATATATATATATATTTAATTGGGGGCGGGGGGGTTGGGGTGGGGTGTGTAGCCAGCCCAGAAGGAGCGGCAGAACGTTAACGACTGAAGCTAATCCGCCTCCTCCGGTCCGTGTAAAAACCCTAACTAAACCCCAACTCCTCCGTCCTTTCCTCCGTTCTCATGGCTTCCTTAGAGCCGGGCTTTCTCCGTTCCGTCGAGCTCCGCCTCCTCCGCTGCACTCTCTCTTACAACTCTTCTCCCGCTCCCCCCTCCTCCCACCCTCCGCCCGCCGACTCGCCGGACACCCTCCGCCCCTTGGTCGAGGGCCTCCTCGATTCGATCGAACGGGGAAACTATGCGGAGGCGCTCTCCTCGGATGCTCCTCGCCTCGTCTTCCGATTCGCGGATTCGTGGGAGTTCGAGGATTCCGTGGACTGTGCTGCCCGGTTCTACGACGAGGTGGAGAGAAGCGTTGAGTTGTTTCTACGGGACGGTAACTCGGAGGCCTGGCTCCAAGTTCTTAATGCGGATTCCGACGCTGAAATGGAGTGCAAGCTTGCGCTATTGATGTGCATCGGAGTTGCGGCGCTTCTTGCTTTCACGCAGCAGAATGTGACTGGGTGAGTGTTCTTAGATGCCTAAAATAGAGTCTTTCAGCGAGTTTCTGTAAAAATACAAATATTCCATCGAAAGATACGTTCTTTATGTACTTTCTTGGCTTTCTGTAAAAATTGTCTTATCGGGAATTTTGCTCGTATTTTATTGTTTCTGTGCTGGAAAAATAACGGTGCTAACTCTTTTCTGGATCACAGTATACGAATTCAACCACAGCTATGTTCTTATGGATTTTCTTGGTTTTTTCCGTTTAATTTTGAAGGCCTATTGGGAGTTTTTCTTCCTTTCCTCTATCATTTCTGCGGTCAAACAAGGATGGTGCTAATAACAGTGGAGGGGAGTGGGATGTATGGGCTCGAAATCAGCTTTCATCGGTTGGTTCTGATGTTCAGGGGAAGTTTCTGCTCTTACAGGTAATTGAATTTGGGGCCCTTATGCAGAATGATTGCAAGAAAATGATTTACTCCCTATCTAATTTATGCTATGTTTCCATATACAGGCTGATTAGATGAATATAGCTTGGCCTTTAGAACTCATTCTTAGTTTCCATTTTTTCCCCTTTTTTATTGTGTTACCGTAAATATTAATTGTTAAAGATCAGAAACTATTGGCTGTTTAAATCGATTAATGAAGAGCTGATGTAAAAATATGTTGAATAGTTAAACTAGAGATTCCCAAACCACGATGCACTTGTATTGATGTGGTAGTGGCAATACCTGTTATCAATATTTTATTTCTTCAGAAGTTTATATAAATTAACCATATACTCACGATTATACAAGTCTCTTTGGGAAAAAAAAGTAACAGAATTTGTCGACAAACTTTATAGATTCTTAGGTAATATTATCTCTAGGGCATTGTACCTGGGCTTATAACTGCCTGAGACCATATTTACAATTTGATAACCATGGATTTTTGGGCTAATCTATTGATGAAAACACTAAATAGAATCAGCTTAAAAGAAGAGGTCACTTACTTTATGTTTTCCTTGCTTGCCTACTCTTGTCACATTACCTGATAGAGTAGGATTGTGTTCTAGTTCATTGGCTAGGAAAAGACATAAGAGAATCATTTTGTTTGTTAATCACCCCTCTAAATTGCTGATAGACCAGAAATTCTGCCTTGCTTTCTCTTCACCTGTGGATAAATTTTTCAACATTAACTATAAATCTAGTGTCATTATTAAAGCTTCTTTTGATCATTTCACAAGTTGGCTATGTATTCCTTCTATGTTCCACTCAAGGAGTATGTCGCTTTACATTCTTTATTGAGCTCAAATTGAAAGTCTAAATCTTCTCAAACGCCATCACCAGTGTCTTTATGAGTTGAGTTGAAATCCATATTGAGGTTGCCATTGTTGATGGTTTGCATCATGTGCTTGTTTTTGTGCCCATCTTTATCAAAGTTCTATTCCATGCCTACCTTGTCTTGTCTATGTGTGCTACCTTAATGTATCTGAATTATGTGCAAGTTTGCTTTCACAAACAATTTGGCAAGTGCTTTATCTTCTTTGCACATAGGTGCTTTTGTTAAACAAGAAGATGACCCGCTTATGTGCTTTGACATGTAAATTCTAGATTTTCATCTCTCTTTTGCCAGAGCTATCATCTGTAAGAGTATCACTTGGCTCACAATGGATATATCCAGTTAGGTGTTTGCTTTATAATATAGTAAAAATGTTCCACAATATTTATCATATTCTTTCCTAGATAACATTTCCTTTGTATAATGATTGGTGAAGAAGTTGCCTAAATATTTTTCGGTGCACAGTGAAAATTATCTATTAATTTTCCTTAACTTGATGATTCAGATTTGTGCAAGAGGGAGTTAGGAAGGAGGAATCGACCATCTTGAGTAGTATATGATATAATCATTTCCCATATTAGATGCATAGGTATGCTAGGTTGTTGCGAGAATTTTACTTCTTATTTGTAATCATTCAGGTGGTTTATAACTTCTCACAAGGTTGTTATTAGAAATAAATTGATATTTATAGTACAATATGTGTGGTGCAATGGAACAATATTATGGTATAATTCATACTTCAACCTCAACAATCCTCTTTGACATAATGTAAAATCTGTTCTTGCCATAGGTAACTTGCTGATTATGCCATTATTGTTGAGATAGAAAACTAATTTTCTCAAATGAGTTGTTGTAGCATTTTCCTTTGTTTGTATGCCACATGCTTTTGACTTTTTACAAGCATACATTGTAAAATCTTTTCTTTTGCAGTATATTGTATATTCGAAGATTTTGTTAAGCAAGGTAAATGATTTGTCTTTGGAGGGGGGAGATTCTTGTCTCAATGGTAGCAGAAGTATATCTTGGTGGTTGTCAAGACTCATCCTTCTTCAACAGAGAATTTTAGATGAGCTATCATCTTCTCTATATGACCTGCTACAGCTATTTATGAACAACACCTTGCTTCAGTTTGGTGAATTAGAAAAAGTTACTAATTATTGGGGTTCTATGTTATATGAGGGAGAAGCTTTAACAATTGTTTCGATGTCTCAACTGGAAGCCGGAATTATAGATTATAAATATGGCCGAGTTGATTCCTTAAGGTGAGTACTCAACTGCTTATTACACTAGTAATCCATCAAACCATTTTTAGGAACATTGTACAACAAATTTTGTAGATCATCATTCTGATATGGTTGCTATATATGTTACCACATTTTCTCTCATCTTTTATTGGCTGAATATGCATGCAACTCACCAAAATATCCTGTTTGCTTTAGCAAAGTGGAAATGAATGCACTTTGTCTTGTGCAGTAGTACTTTTGAGCATGATTGTACAAAACTTTGTTGGCTTTTCTTTTTAAAGTTGAAAAACCCTTTATGTGCAAATAAAATACATTTTTTCAAGTCATGCAACTGTTATTAATTTCCATTCAACCCTATTCTAGATCTCAATGAGTCTTGTGGTGGCGTTGTTGGCGTCATTTTCTAAGTTGTATGTCTGATGAATAATTACATGTCCACATACACATTCTTATATTTTTGATTGCTATAGAGTTTAAAACTTCTTAATAAATGTCATGCATGTTTAAGCGCATCTTAAGGGGTAACCATCTTGTATATGCAGGAATTTACCATTTGTTTATATGTTGCATTATCTTATGAGCTCAAGTAAATATAGAATATGAAACTTCAGATGCTTATGAAGTAGTAACTATGGTTATGATAGTTTGTTTTTCTACTTGATATGCACTTGTATATATGAGTATGACAATATGGTTTTTAATTGATATGCACTACCATTTTTCATAAGGAAGGAATAGTGTTAGGAAGAGAAAATTTGTTTACACTATCATAACCATAACAGAGGATGGAATTTATATATGTAATATAGATGGACTTTGTTTACTCTTATCAACCATGAAACTCTTTTAATCCAAGTGAATTGATTCAAAATTTTGAAGCTAACACCAAGTTCAATGATTTATTTCATATGGAAATTTCTTTATGAAAAATCGCTGCAGAGTTTTGCATAAAATGAACAATTAACTATTGACATGCCGTTTGCTGTATGGTACATTATTTTGCAGAAAGAGTTGTTGTGGTGTTGTCACAACAACATTGGTCCATGATTGGATTAAGTTCACATTTATAACCACTTTAGCAATCTTCCTGGATAAAGGAATTAGTTTTGAATGAAATTATATCTCCATTTGTCCATCTACTTGATTTCATAAATGTTGCCTTTTCAAGCTTAAACAAAATTATGAATTTCATGGATGCTCACTGAAGAATTTCGCAGTATTCTCTTCGAAAGTCAACCATGATATTCTTACTTTATACATGAAGATGGGTTTTGTGCATGAATTTAAATGTTGAAATGGGACAATGCTAGACAGAGAAATAAATGGTCACAATAGGGATTGAGGAGGTGGATCATTTGAATCGTATTGCCTATCAGACACCTTCTTGTGAAGTTTATTGGCATCAAAACATAGTAGAACCATACGAGACCTCTCTTGAAAATATAGTAGTGCATTATTGTGTCGAGTACACCCACCTATTTGTCACTTGCATGCCTGTGGTTTAGAGCATGATGAAATCTGGTGTCTGTCCTGTTATGTATTTGACCAACCAGCTCAAGCTAACAAGTTAGACAATTACCATATGGAGGTTGTCTACCATGTAGGTTGGCCTCTGCGAAATTGCCATGACTAGGTTTAACTCTTATCTTGCATCTTCATTATTACATACTATTTTTGCTTATGAATCCTTATATCACATTCTCTTAATTCTTCTTCTCATTGAACACCATGACATCATTGACTCTTCTTTCACTGTATCTGCAAAAATCATCTGTACTTTGATCAAGTTAACTTAACCCTGCCTAATGTTTCAGTCATTTGCTTCCCAAATCTTTATTGGAGATCTTTTTTATGGCTATGAACAGTGTTTTAAAATGTGTAGGGTGAACTTGAGGTTTCATAGAGGTACCTGGTGTGTAGGCACTCAACATGCTCCTTGCTGGACCATTAGATCAAAAGAATCTAAGAAGAGTAGTGGAAAGAAGTAGAAGAAGAGAGGGGATAAAAAAACAGAACGAGAAAATAAAGAAGTGGAGAAGAGGGAAATGCACAAAGGAAATAATGAGCAATACGATTTTAGTGTTTCATTGTACTTGATGTGTGTCAGCCAAAACAAATCTGTTTTGGTTAAAACAAATTGGTTTCTGTCAGGACCATGCTGAGACCAATTCATAGTTTCAGCCAAAACAGACTAGTTTCAGTCCAACTCATCAAGCATTGATAATGAATATGATAACAACTCTTCTATTGTTCTTGGGCCTTTGGGGCCATATAGCTTCATTGGCAGTTGTGATAATGGATATGCAAAATCTTTCTCTGTTGATAATTTCACCTTCAGAAGGGACAAAAAACACTCTCAAGTGATTATTTAATCTTTCTACCATTACAAGGGCCGGCTATGGATCATGAATCTATGTCAAGACCGCTCCATCTAAGAATTGGTCTGGATATTCATAAAACTGACTTAACATGGACAGGACTTACGAAAAGGAAAACATATCGGGGCAATTGGAATGCTAATGGTTTATAGCATTTATGAACAGACAAGCATTGTTTTTCTATTTTTGTCTTCCAGACTTATTTGAAACTAGTAAGACTAATAGACATATCTTTGCCATAAAAAGAAACTTAGCACTTGCCTCAGTATCATATTTATTTTTCATGCGTGATTAGCTGAAAAATGAAATTGGCTACATGCCCCAGAATTATTTACATGCATCATCTTGCTTATTTTAAATTTTCTCAAGGCAAGAATTTTAGGTTGTTTCTTTCCCTTTCCCATCACTTCTTGTGGAAGCTGAAATTATGAACAAGCAGCAGAGCTTTTGCAATACTTCCCACGTAGTTGCACGTATTAATTTAGATGTTGAGAGATATCTTCAATGTACTCCATATTATTTCTTTTAATTTGTAAAGATAGCCCTTTTTTTTAGGGTGCATCTGACATGTGCTGAGGAAGCAAGCGGACTGCATCTTTCTGTTACTGGGGCTCTTGGCTTCAGGACAATGCACCAGGTTCATTTTATTGAAATATCAGTTCTCACGCTATAGTCTGGCATCTTCATGAAGGAAACTAATCTATTGTTTGATCTAGGTGGATGCAAAGCCTCAATTGGTACTTGTTGCAAACACCAATCAGCAAATGCATGGTGGTGGAAGTGCATCAGAGTTATCTCAAGCCCAGAGTGATCGTAATGCTTGTGGAAATAAAGAGGATTCAAATCACAATGGACACCATGATTGTTCTGATATATTAATGACCCCAAGATTGGTGGAAAGAGAGAATGCCACAGCTGATAATGGTGTTAATGGAGATTTTATTAACATTAGCAAGGATACTGCATTCACGGCAATCCAACAAGCTGTTGTACTAGCACAGTGCCTCCTTCTTAGTAGGATAAGTCGTGATGATGAGCTGTCAAGTAGGTTGTTCTACCTTTAAAATGAATGGATTTGCATGAATTTGCCAAATTACTGTTCAAAATATTATATTTATGTGTAAGCATCAGTGGTCTATATGATTTATTTTCTCTTTCTTTCTTTTTTTATTAGATCTAACAGCTGTTCTTTGTCTCTCACATGTTCCTTTTTTTTCTTCTTTTGATTTATGGCATGTGCTAACCAAATGTAATATCCTTGTTGTACATACACTGTACTCTAAGGATGATTGGTTTTAACTCAACATGCCCATACAAGTTCAAGAAATTTATATAGAATAATCAACTAAGTCAGCTATGGGCTATATGCCAACTCCGAACTTATATGAGAAATTTGGTGCTGAAATTCTTTGAAACCCCTAAAGAGGAAGCTAGCTTCCTGACGGTCGTAGAAATAAATAACAAGATAACTTGTTTTGATGCTTTCATTTTTTCTGTCTTTGTTTGGATATTTATGTCAGAAACTAGTGGTGTTTGAATTGAACAACAAACTACAAAACTCTTCCTGAATTGTCTTGCTTATATTTGTTAAGAATATACTAGATTCTCATGGGCAGAAATAAAAAAAAAGATATAACTATTTGTAATTTAAATATCAACTTGGTCCTGAATAGAGCAGAGTGGAGGAAGCAGATTCATGTAGCCGACCCCATGTTATTGGGAAAAGGCTTAGATGAGTTGAGTTGAGTTGAGTATACTAGATTCTCAATGTGCATCTGTCTATGTATCACAAAATTGTTCTTATATATATTATTGCTGATAGTTGGCTAGCTAAATTATTTAATACTACTCTAACAATCTATAACTATGCAATTTTTGTAGAATGTGAAATTTGGGCACACAACAAATGATTTTCTCTTTTCATGTTTTTATTTCTTACAGATTGTTTCAATTTTTGTGCATAATATTATTGCTTGATTTTATGGATTTTTTTTTAAACATTCTATCAAGCCATGATTTTATGTTTCTGCTTGTTTGACATGTGGTTTCATTTTTATGCTATAGGGTGGGAAATGGCCCCATACATAGAGGCTATTGATGCTCAACATCAATCATACTACACTGTAAGCATTGAACATCTCTATTATTAATTCTAATATCATTTGGTCTGCTGCTTTCTTATCCTAATTCTCCTTCTCCTTTGCACACTTGTTTCCATGTGCCTCTCTTATTGTTTAGTCATAAGGATTTATTTTGGCTTAAGATTTTTTTGCCATCCATAATGTTAGACATTTATTACTATGAACTATATACTTTGACTCCATGTTCCTGTATGTAGTTGTCTTTTGATTCTTATTACTTTTCAGTACATTATTTCCTCCAGGCTACTTTTACCTTGAGGTCATTTCCAATTTATGGTGTAATGAAATGCAGAGATTTTAATTATAGTTTACTAGCTTGGTATTGATCTTGGGTCATTCTAGTGAAAGAAACCTTGCAGAATAGAGAAAAAGATTCATGTAGCCGAACCCAACTAGTTTGGAATCAAAGCTTTGTAATTGTTATCTAGTGAAAGTAACCTTGAGAAGCAACATTTTGCCATTAACCTTATATTGGGATTGTTTGTTTAGATTAACTAACTTGAAGCATTTCATTCAAAGTTCTTTATCAAGGACATTAATGGTAGCTCACATCATTGTCATTGCTTTTGCTGTCGCATGTAAAAAAAATCAGGATAAAGGAAAAAAATCACAAGAATTCTCATTGAATTCTTTTACACCTCTGCACCCACCCTGCCTTCCCCCCCCCCCCCACAAAAAAAAAAAAAAATTCCCCTTTTTATCTTCCCCTCTCTCTCTCTCTCTCTCTCTCTCAATAGGCTATACAATGGGATATAGCCCCCCCTTAAGTACTGCTAATCCCCCAGACTGTGGTGGAAGTGGGAATAGAACTTAACTCTCTGGTAGAACCAGGAGTTTTTGCGACCTTAGTAAGCTGGCACGTTCAATGAGTTGATGTTGAGATATGGATGCATATTTGATTGTATATAGTTGCATCCGTTGATCCACAAACATCTTGGTTTTGCATGCACTTGATTTTTGCTATCAATTAGATCAAAGATCACACAATGAAATCTAAGGTTGGAATAGCAGGGAGCACAACATGATGGTTAACATTGCCTGAATTTTAGTTCTTTACGGTGTTGGAACTTGGAAGCCTTCTCTTCTCTCTCTCTTCCCCCCTCGGGGTGGGGTGGTGGTTGGGGGGGGGGGGGGTTGGAACCTTTGATTTAATGGAGGTTTGACTTTGCTTTGCTATAGCGGATGATGGGATCTCTGTCCCAAATTGTGTTATGGTTTAAAATCTTATGACAGTTAAAATTGTCGGGACTACCCACTTTGAAGGAAAGTCATAGGACAGTGGCGGTAAGAGAAGTGGAAGCCTCTGCGTAGATGTGTTCAGAAATAAAAGGCAACAGATAAGAGAGTCCTATCTCCTATGGGCTTGTCTTCCTAAGAAGCGAATGATTTGCATTTTTTATCTTGTTTGAGTTATATAGAGAAGTTAATTATTTTTTCGTGTTATTACATAATAGCCAAGAAACAAGTTCCAAAAAAGAAACTAGATTTGACTCCTAGATGTTGCCTTTCAATCTTATACAATTCTAATCAGATTTGATTGTTGCTCATGTGAAGCCTAAAAGATCTCTCTATGGTTCCCTGCATCAGTAAATATCATTGTTGTTGTCGTCATCGTTGTTGTTATTCTGTTTTGAGATAAAGAGAGGGGATAAACAGAGGGAGATCCACCCACAGTATAATTACCTTGGTCCAGATTATGTTTCATATTATTATTATAAGCTGTTACATGCTGATATAACATCTTGAAAGCTATATTTCAATTAAAAAAAAATACATTTATATTTCACTTAAAAAATATGCATACTTCAGTATATTTTGCTTTCACACTAGCCATCTTTGCAATGGTCCCAGGAGTTTTATGGTGTGAACTGTTATGCATGCATGGTGTTTTAATTGAACCCACACCATGATTGTGATAAATGAGGAGGTCAAGTTAGTCATCTGGTTATTTTTTCAAAAGTCATCGAGACTAGCTAAGCTTAGTTATTTGGATTGACCATGAAGCAGCCTCCCACCACCTATTGGTGTTTGCCTAACAATTGTTGGGATATGCTCTGCTATACCAGTCATGAAGACCATCAAAAATGTCAAGTCATGAAGCCACTTTATGTCTTATACAATTGCAGTATGAGATATAATTCATTTCCTATTGGCCTTGACTGTTATATAATTTTCCGATTAATGAAAATTAACTAATAACTTACTTGATCTAGTAGTTTGTTCTGCAGTGCGGTTTGTCATCACATTTACAAAAGTTAGGGGGTGCGCACAGACACATATTTCCTCCAGGATGCTATTAATAACTCAGGATATAAAGATCTGGTGATATGAAATTGAAACAATTCATGTGATCTAGTAGTTCACCTTTTCGTAGGATGCTTAATTGCAATCCCTGACATGGTTGGGACAGTAACTAGGATCTAGACAGCAGTTCTCAAGTGCGTTAGGTCTTTTCCTATTATGTAGTAATACATATTTAATGTTTTTAATTAAATTTAATATAGAAGAGTGGGATGGAAATTGTGAGAAGGGATATGATAAAGCTTGAAACAACATCAGAAGTAGCCCTAGATAGGAATGCTTAGTTACTGAGGATCTATAAAATTGGACCCCAAGTAGTCGGATAAGGGTTGAGGTTATGGTTATGGAAGTAAGTTTGTTGCCCTTAGTGCATAGATTGCATGTAATGCTAGTCTTCTTAAGCATATCCAAGTTACAAACAATACATAATAAATAGTGTGAGTGCTAGGGTGGTAGGCTTATAATCAAACTGCACAAGAACCAGAACAAAATGCACAGCCAATACAAAGTTTCTTATAACATAATTAAATGTGCTCTTTTCTGATTTGGAAAACTGCATCACAGGTTATCTTTGAAGGCAAACTTCTCCATCTTTTCTTGAATGCTCAAAAATGTTTCATTAAGAATAAGAAGAATTCTAGCAGGAAGAAGGGGGCAAAAAAAAAATCTTAATTATCTGTTAATAATAATATAACATCAAATAGACTGAAATTAAAACTAGGATGTTTTGATGATTTCTGGTGAGAGTCATAGTTGCACATGTTCATCTTCAAATTATCATGAAAATACAAAATTTTCCGATTCATGTATGCTATAGAAGCCTTTTCATAGATCCTCTCATGCAATAAATTTTGCTGAAGATGAAAACTTTGGACTGTAATCATTAGCAACAAATAATTCTGCTGATATTGAAGTTGTGCTCATCTCTAATGAAGTCTTTTCTTTCTAGATTAGAAGCTTTTGTGACATACTACGCATTCGTTGGGAATCCACTCGTGGTCGCACGAAGCAGCGGGCTTTATTAATGATGGATAAACTGGTAATATTATATTTCAATTTTGTATATGTTATTGAATTTATGTTGGGAAAAATCATCATGTTCCCATAATGGTGGATGACTGGTTCATTTTATCTACTTGTGTGCACACAATTCATTCCACAAGGAATGTTTACAAAATTCATGTGCTAAATTACTTCACTGTCTTGTGAATGTGGCAGTGTTTTACAAACTGTGCTGATAATTGGAATGAGTTTGTGCTAATGCTTCTCTTTCTTATACAGCTTGGAAATGAGTATCAATTGATATCTATTTATCACCCTTTTCCTTTAGTTGTCTTTGTTTCATTTTTGTGCATGTTTAATCCACTGGAAGTGCTCAAAGCTACTTAATCGTGTGTACCATGACTGGCTATAAAGTTTACCGATCAAAACAACCTTTTAGTAATGAAATATTGTCTTATTATGTTATATTCCCAATTTCCAGAATAGGTTTCTGCTTCGAGGGTCTAGTTCTACCTGTTTTTCATTCTGTAATTTTGCTGTATGTTGGTTTTGTTGACTCTTTTTACCTAAATTTGTTGGGGTCGAATATCATGGACATTTTGTGTTTTATTTACTTTAGAATGTGCGAATGTCAGAAAATTAGTAGTCATATAATTCTTCAGCTGCATACATAGAAATTGGACTAACTCTACTCATAATGTTTAGCTTTACAAATTTAGCCCAGTTTAATTATTTTTTGTAACTTATTGTTAGTACTTGTGAGCTCACATCCCTTTTTGCATGTGCTATGAAGTTTCATGGTATTAAGCTGGGACACAGGAAATTTTTTTATGGTCATTTACTGAATTTCTATAATGATTTGCAAGATTTGTTTGATCCTTGTTATTCTCCACCATTGAGTTGAAACCTCATAACCAATGTTAAAAGTTTTGTAATATATGCATAAGTACAATGTGTAGCATGATGGGGCTTCTTTGGCATGACACAGCCATCATATCTAGGGATGGATTAAGCTGGGCAAATCCAAAATTTTGAATCGCTTGGCCTGAGTTCTGGCCCTAAAGCATATAAAATGAGGCCCATTGTCTGGCTGCAAGCAGCCTGTTCGTGTATGCAGGGGATATCTACTATCTTGGTATCACATTTTATCAATCTGAATTAGCATCTGAAATGATTCTCTATGATGCAATGATGATACCTGGTAGCATGGAACATGTAATCTGACTTTTAGTATTGCTATATTGATAAATTAATTTGTGGTTTTTGTTTATTTTATACACTAGAAATGCTTTTATTGATGCTTAGGAATGGCAATGGGATGGGGTGACGTGGTAAGGGGAAAGGTATCTTTATATCCATACATATCAAGAGAATTTATACCCATATCCACCTAGTACTTGCCACATTATAAAATTTTATACCCGTACCTATGGAAAAAATATGATATATGTACCTACCCCATTACCCATACTCGCCTAGTACCCATGCTCATACCCATCTTGTTACCTGTTACATGCCCGTCGTCTAATCTTTTAAAAAATTTTCTTGAATTAAACAACTTTGATTAATTCTTAGCTATTAGTTCCAACAAAATTTAAAGTTTAATAATACAAAAATCATATAATTTTAATATTAACGAAATATAATTAAATTTCAATCCAAAAATTTCAAAGCACTTAAATGTATTTCAGGTTTCCATGGTGTCAACAAAAAAATATTAAATAGAAAAACAAATGTTTCATGAAAAGTCTCCCCAACCAAACCACATAGAAACAAAATCAAGATGTTTGGTAATACACTAAGAATAAATATTAAAATAAAATAAAAGCAATTATTATTCTTTTTTAAGTTTAGACAAGTACATTCATCACTTCTTCAACCTCATGCACTATCTTTCTTTTTTTTTCTTTTTCTCCTTCAATTTTAGGCCAATCAAATGGAATAGGTCCAAAAAAATTATGATCTTTGGCCATTATCAAAATTTTTGATTGAAAATTATAAATAAGGGCAATTAAATAATTTTACTAACAGATGTATGAGTATGGGGGGGCATGGCGGCGCGGAGAAATCTTTACGTCCATACCTGCCCTATACCCATGATCAGTGTTGTCATGTGTCACTATATTCATATCCATCCCTTTTTTTTTGACCTCCATACTTGCTCCAAATGAAGTGGACGTGGGTGGATTCGGAGGAAATTGCCATCCCTACTAATGCTTGTGTATGCAGGTATCCAAAGTTCGTAAAATCGGGACTGAGAGCTATATCAATATATTACTGGTTCAGTATAGCACGAGTTGGTATGGGTTAGTATGTATTTCGTATCGATAAGGTGCCAATTCTTTTATCACTCTTAACCATTTACTATTGGACGGTATGGTTGGTTTGGACCGAATTAAAACATGGTATCGTATGGTACGTTTAGCATAGCAAACCTTGCATACATTAGAGGTTTCGGTGTTTGATCTGTTTATATAAGTCAGTTGTGTTACAAAAGCTCGATACATATTTATTCATCATTATGGAGTTAATCAATTTGGTCCATTTGAAAAGATTTCTCTAGCATACCATTGTATCTTTGGAGCATACATCGATAGAATCAGATGGATTATATGGAGCACTGATAACTATTGATATACTGCAACATGCCAAATCCTTTTTTTCTCAATTAATGTTGACATATAAGTGTTGTTTTCTCCTTTTTGATGACTTAGTCAAGGTTTTAAATGATGTCATAAGTTTGAATTACATGAGGCAGGTATCTATAAAGATTGCTATGTAGTAACAGTGATTATATGAGGGGTACAAATGCTTGATATATGTGGAGAAACTTTTGCAAAAGGTTACGGTAGAAATTATTGTATCATCATGCCATTCGATTTGAATTAATATCTTGATTATTATTATAGTTGTTCAGCGCAATATAAACATAGCATGAACATTCCATTGGCAACATTTGGCACACATTAGCATAGAAAGAAACAATTACAAAGATTAGTAGCTGGAACGCTATTACATGCTACTTCATTCTTTTGTTTTCCTGTGAATATATATTAATTTTAATTTCTTTTTATGAGTATATGGATATTCCTAATATCTAAACGTAGGATTTTACTAAACTACAAATATCTAGGATCATTAGTCATCTTCAATATTTGTGTTGACTGTTGATTATTATTTAGCATCTGTATTCTTTCATAGTTCCTAGTAAATTGTCTTATGACTTAACATTTCATTGTGTTGCACATTAACAAAAGATAAACTCAAAGCTTATAGGAAACTGCACATGTAACAATTATATGTATTTATTACTGGGTTATAGGTGTTATAACATTGCGCTGATACATTCCTTCAAAAAAAAAAAAAAAAACAGAGTGCTGATCCAACTGCAAGTTCGTATATTGATTATATAGTAGAATATCTATGCTGTATATTGATTTATGCTTGGAAGATCGACTATTTATTTATTAAGAAGATTGATGGAGAAGTATAGGAAAAGAAAAAGATCTTTATATGGTCTTTATTAATTTAGAGAAAGCATATGATAGAGTACCTAGAGAAATAATATGGTGGGTTTTAGAGAAAAAAAGAGTTACCAAAAGGTACATAGAATTGATAAAAGATATGTATGATAGAGCAATAACTATTGTTAAATAACAATAAGAGAAACTAGTGAGTTTCTAATTATTATAGGTTTATATCAAGGATCTGCCTTAAGTCCGTATTTTTTGTATTAGTTATGGATGAATTAATCAAATATATTCAAAATGATATCTCATGGTGTATGTTATTTGCAGATGATATAGTGTTGATTGATGAAACTAAATCTGGAGTAAATGCTAAGTTAGAGATTTGGAGAAAGGCTTTAGAATCTAAAGGTTTTAAGATTAATAGAACTAAACAAAATAAATGAAATGCAATTTTAGTGGAGTAGAAATACAAAAAGAAACAGTGAAGATTGCAAGCCAAGGGATATCAAGGAGTGAAAAATTTAGGTATTTAGGATCAATTATCTAGCAAGAAGGTGAAATAGATGAAGATGTGAATCATAGAGTTAAAGCAGTTAGGATTAAGTGGAGTGCTTCTGGAGTATTGTATGATCGGCGCATCCTATTAAAATTGAAAGAAAAATTCTATAAAACTGCTATTAGGTTAGCTATGCTATATGGAATAGAGTGTTGGACAATATTGAAATAACATGTGAATAAATTAAGTGTAACAGAAATGCGTACGTTAAGATGGATATGTGGTAAAATTTTAAAAGATAGAATTAGAAATAAACATATAAGAGAAATGATAGGAGTAGCCTCAATTGAAGATAAAATGAAATAAAATCGATTGCAATGGTTTGGACATATACAACGTAGATTTTTAGATACTCCAATTAGAAAGAGTGATCTTTTAACAATTTATGGTAAGGATAGAGGTAGAGGTAAATTGAGGTAGGCCTAAACTAACATGGACAGAAATAATTAAAAAAAGATATAACTATTTGTAATTTGAATGTCGACTTGGTCCTAAATAAAGCAGAGTGGAGGAAGCATATTCATGTAGCCGACCCTATGTAGTTGGGAAAAGGCTTAGATGAGTTGAGTTGAGTTGAGTTCTAACCTTTCATCTGATGTAAAATGATAATTTTCTGTCATGATCATTTCTGCTCATTATATGAGGCCTTCAGGTACTTCAGAAATAGAAAAATAAGAAGAGTTTATAGAGAAGAATTTGAGAGCACCTTAAATAGAAACAAGGCTATTCTGGATGGCTGTGCCTGGTTTGAAATGAGGATGCATGGTTGGTACCAATGCTATTTCTCTCATATACATTCCGTAGGCCTGTGGTGATGATATGGGCTGACACAAGTAATAAATGGGTGGAAATGCTTATATCTTGCTGCTAACCGAGTGCTTGGTATGTATTGTTGATGCAGTATACAGATATGTCTTGTAATCCTTAGACTGGATGTCGACGGGAATCTTTGTGGTCATTATCTCGTATCATGATACTAAATCAGAATACAACTTTCTTAGTTTTGTTCGTTTTCTTATGCTTGATATACTTATTTTGTGTGACAAGAAATGCATCCTACACAAAAATTGAAAGGTAGAAGGCAACATGCATGACTATTCCCATGGCAAGCTATACCTTATTAGGAGTTATGCAACTCTACTGGAATGATTTCTTCTCTTTCAAGAGCCGATGACTTGGGTATTTTAAAATAAATATTTAACCTTCATCTTCTGAGATTTAATTCATTGTTTTCAGTCATTCTTTATTCACTGTTCAAATCTTAAGTGATATTATAACCTTGGCTGGGTTAATATCTAAAAGCTTCTCTTTACTCAGGGTTATAGTTGCTTGTCACTCGGACTAATGTCTTGTTGCATTTGTAGGTGGAAGCCGTATATGAAGCTTCTCCTATGGCTTTACAAAGGATTCAGTTAGTATATGGTGTTTATACACCAACCATCCCTGCCTTGCGAAAGTATGTATCGATGATTTGATGACAGCCTCATCTTCTTTTGTTGATAAGTTATTTATTTTTTGCATGTTCTTCTTATATTGTAGTAAATTACATATTTTTATTATGTTCTAAGTTGTCCCTTATTGTCTGGAACTCTCAGAGAATATGGTGAGCTTTTGGTGAGTTGTGGCATGATTGGAGAGGCACTAAAATTTTTTGAAGATCTTGAATTATGGGATAATCTAATCTATTGCTATCGGTATGACAATGTTCCCCTGTTAGTATTATGCATTCTATTTGACAATTATGCTTGTTGGCTCATGCCTTGTCAGGGAGATGATATTGTCAATTCGACAGGTTACTAGGGAAAAAAGCAGCAGCTGTTGATCTTATCAAGGCACGATTGTCTGACATGCCTCATGACCCAAGATTATGGTAAGTAATTCAGCATCTTGCTAGTTGAATCAAACATTTTAATAGGTCCTCTGCCTTTTCAATGCTTGAATGTGCAAGACTCAAATAAGTGTAGTTGCACGTCTTTTATCAGCTGAACTTATTGCATATATCATGCAAAAATCACATATGTCAAAGTTGGACAGCTATATTTGATGATAGAACCTTCTGGGCAGACAAGCCATTTATCTCAAATAGCCAGTTCCTTATTGAGTCAAATAAGGAGCAGAGTTGTTTTTTATTCAGTTGAAGGGCACAACTCTGTGTATGCTTTGTCTCTAGCTTTTTGCAGTCTCCTCAAATATTTTATTGCGGTTTTGAGCTCTATGAAATAGGTGATAATGTACATCAACTCTCATTAGGTTTGTTAAGTACAACAAGCAACTCTAACCAGTTTTCCCTTTTGGATATTAGGCCACAGCTAATCTTGATCATGCCTTTATCAACTCAAGATCTTATGAAGCTAGAGCTTTGAGGACTTCTAGGTTTGAGGAGGTTGTTTTATTTTATTTTATTCACTCTAGTTTTTAAAGGTAATTTTTGTTGTTGGTAGATTTATAAGGTAATTTTGGTGTATGTAAAAAATAAAAGCGAGTTAGGACCCACTTAGAGTAAGGACAAGAGGGTGGATCATTGTGACACTGATTGTTGATCATAATGATATCAATAAATCGTCATTCTGAGTTGATGGTTAGCCTTCATGAGAGAAAGGAACCAGGTCTAACATCACTTATAAGGTATGGAGCTTATCGAGCTAGATCTATTCAGCTTTACATTCATCATTGCACATTATCATTATGATTTAAAAGTAATGAGTTGTGAAAGATATTTTGAGGTTACTTTGTTAATTATTTTAGACTTGCTGACTCTTGTATCATGTTTGAGCAACCTGGCCAGGTGAGAAGATGTCACATCCCGATATCCCCAACTTATTTGAATCTTGAGGTGTGACCACCAAAATCAAACAAAGCTAAAATTCAAGCTTAATTATCCTCAATAAAAATCAATCAAAATACCTGAAGTATTTAAATCCTTGATAAAACCCATATGAGCAAACAAAGTATCACTAGAAACATACCACAGCTCTTGATACTTATATTGGAAATATATTTACAACCCTAGACACAACTTATCAACATTATACCTTCAAAGGCACTAAATTAGGACCTGGCCATCACTTCAATGATCAATGTCAACTTCCAAAATATCGAATCAACTTTGAATAATCAACTAGGTCTCCAACGAGTCCGTTAAATCTATCTATCATCTATGTGTGTGTGTGTGTGTGTGTGTGTGTGTCGAAGATACAATGAGCGACAAAGTTAAGGGTCCATGAGAAACAAATAACTTTACATGATCAAATTATCAGCAAAAGACTTGAGTGGAAATTCACCAAAATCATTTTGTTATTAAATTCCAACAGTAAAGTTTTCATCAAGAAAAAAGATTTCACAAAAAGGTTCAAATCTAGATTCAAAAGAGTCCAAATGATTTACACAAAATCAGAAGCTGAGAATTGTTTTAAGATTAGATGGTTGAATTTATTTTTTCCCCAAAAACTATTATATTCACATAATTTCATATTTTCTTACAAAGTTTCACTTATTCCTCATAACTCCTCACTATAGACAAGGTCACATAAAATTCCTAGTAAATTGGATGAGATCGCATGATCCTCACCAGTGCACTGGTTTATCAGATGAGACCACATAAATCCCTCCTCTTTAATACAGATGAAGCCGCATAAAATCCTCAAGGTCCCCATGTTTTGCTTGGCCAAGGGCCCTTAGAATGCTCATTATATAATGAATGCTGCCATACATTCCATGCGGCCATTGTGCCACATGGTATGAAGAATCCTCCTTAGTAATTTGAATGTGGCTAATCTACCACCTGGCTTGCGGTCCACATAAGCCTTTCACTTTTGTTACATTTTCAGTTTACAGAACATTCCCAATGCCTTAAGAAATGCTTATAATGTATGCCAATGAAAATAAATTGACCTCAAAGTTCAAAAATAGGCTAAAGATTAAAGTCATAGCACATGGTCATATTCCAAAATGATAATTCAAAATCATACATAAACATATAATTTCCTTATGAAATACCAAAGCACAACTTCTAGTTGACATGGTACTGAATTTTCAAAGGAACCAGCCAAAAGTCTTTGGAACAAATCATAGGTATCAATTATGAAACAACCTTAAAATTGAAGCTGATGGAAGAGTCTAAAATTCTAATGGAACCTTAGGATGTGGAAATAGTTTTTGAGGTTCAAATCTCTAAAAACAATGCAAATCTTAAATTGATAAAAAAATTCAGATATTATAAAGAAATCCTAAGCTATGACAGTTGATCAGGGTCCTTTGGAGTTACAAAACCATAGCTTGGTTTGCGAATTGAGTTCAAGGTAGAAATTCATAATATTTAATTTAAGCTCAGGATGGTTGACAAAACTATTTCTAAGGAAGCCTTAAATCTCAAAATGATGTTGATTTAGAATTTTCAAACCCAAACAAAAATGTAAGGTGGACTACGAGTTTCAGAAACTGTAATCGCATCAAAACTTAATCAAAAGCATGGAGGAATTTATTTACTATTTGAAGCCAATCAAATTTAGAAAGCTTGAATTCAAGTTTCTTCTTCTTCTATCTAAAAGCTTGGTACCTTTTCGGTTTTCCTTCCCTTGCCCCCCATAGCATCCTTTTATAGTTGGTGAGAGGCGGTTCCATGCATGGGTCCACTATGGCAGTCACTAGATAGATGGGTTCCCTAGGTTAAAGAGGTGAGTTGCTAGGTTGGTTGGTAAATAGGTCCTACTACTTGGCTCATCTGGCAATCAGTAAAAACAGATAGGTTTCATAGGTAGGTGGACTTATTTACATGTAATGTTTGAATTTACGTAATAGCTAAAAATTATAATTGTTCAAGGTAAAAAATTATTTTCCTAACTTTAGTTTAAATCCTCTATTTTTTGACTTTGTCCATTTTTTTAACTTTCAAATGCTCAGATATTTCTTAAATCTTAAAGTTACATAAATTCTAATATACCTAAGATCTAAACATTGCTAACACCCAAAAGGGTGGTGAGAAACGTTTTTATGCATTACTCTATGAGGCATGTTACCTAAAATGATGCTTGACAACATTTAGAGCTTCCAGAGACTCGTATATTTTCAGTGGTTGCATGCAGGTACAAGTATGTTTCTAGTTTTATGATGAGTGGTTATAGAATATGCTTGTAGGGATGGAGTGTCTATGCGCTTACACTAGGACACAAGGTGTGGGATAATGAGGATTCATACTGCTTAATTGCGATAGGAAGAAATATGATAATCTTTTTCATAGAATATATTGGTTTACTAATTTTTTAAGTTAAAATAACAATAGGAGAAGCTAGTGAGTTTTTAATTAATGTAGGTTTACATTAAGGATCTGCCTTAAGTCTGTATCTTTTGTATTAGTTATAGATGAATTAACCAAACATATTCAACATGATATCCCATGGTATATGTTATTTTCAGATGATATAGTGTTGATTGATGAAACTAAATTTGGAGTAAATGCTAAGCTAGAGATTTGTAGAGAGACTTTAGAATCTAAAGGTTTTAAGATTAGTAGAACTAAAACTGAATACATGAAATGTAATTTTAGTGAGAGTAGAAATACAAATGAAGAAACAGTAGATATTGCAAGCCAAGAGATATCAAGGAGTGAAAAATTTAGGTATTTGGGATCAATTATCCAGCAAGAAGATAAAATAGGTGAAAATGTGAATCATAAAGTTAAAGTAGGATGGATTAAGTAGAGTACTTCGGGAGTATTATATGATCGGCATATCCCATTAAAATTAAAAAAAATTATGTAAAACCATTATTAGGCCAGTTATGCTATATGGAACGGAGTGTTGGGCAATATTGAAACAACATATGAATAAATTAAATGTAATAGAAATGTGTATGTTAAGATGGATATGTGGTAAAACTTTACAAGATGGAATTAGAAATAAACATATAAGAGATGATAGGAGTAGCCCCACTTGAAGATAAAATGAGAGAAAATCAATTGCGATGGTTTGGACATATACAACGTAGACCTTTAGATGCTTCAGTTAGAAAGAGTAATCTCTTAACAATCCATGGTAAGAATAGAGGTGGAGGAGACTTGAACTAACTTGGATAGAAATAATTAAAAAAGATTTAAACTATTTATAATTTGAATGTCGACTTGGTCCTGAATAGAGCAGAGTGGAGGAAGCAGATTCATGTAACCGATCCCATGTAGTTGAAAAAAGGCTTAGATGAGTTGAGTTGAGTTGAGGCTGGGTTTTATGGCCGTGGCTAACCATTCTAGGGCCTTTTGCCTTTCGTTATTATGTATGGGCCTAACAAAAACAAAATCCATTCACGGTTCTGTTTTTTTAAAAAAAAAACAAGTGCAAGATATGTGAGCATGAGAACATGAGAGCCGTTGGAAAATTGATGACAAGCATGGAAAACTTTTTCTTTGAAATAAGATCGTGCAAGTTTTGGGTTATCATGTTAGACATTGATCTAACCAATCAAAGTGAGACATTCTCACAGCTAATATTGTATAGCCCAATTGAATTGGCTAGGTCAATCTACTTAGATTGTCACCCACTGAGTATTGCACATGAGATGAGATTGAAACATGCATTAATTGAAAGACCATTTGAACTATCGATCATCATTGCAACTCTTTTACCAGGTAATTTGATACTACAGACTAGAAGGGAGAAAAGGGAAGAACTAGGTGTTAAGTTAGACGAAGCCTAACTTATATCTCCTCCAATTCTCTCTTCGACTCATCCATGAAGAGGTTGGGCATTTGGTGGCGCTTGCCGAACTTAGGCTAGAAGCTCCTCTTTTTTTTTCTTTGTCATCCCATCATTACAAATCGTCAATCTTAAGAGAACAAGCAGAGCAAAGCGCTGAGGACCACCGAATCTTGGAGAAGATCTTAAGCATCGGTTGTCCGCATATCCTTTTCTTTTTAGCTATTGGTAGATTTAAGGAGGGCTGTAATTCATCCATCCACTAGATTGAGGGGAGCTATCATCATCTTCTTTTTCTTGGTTGATGCACTAAGAACTAACAAAGTCTAGAATTTGGAATTGAAATTGGAATTAGGAACCAGTAAAGTCTAGAATTTGGGATAGGATTTCTGGAAGGGCTCGCTAGTAGAGGATTGGATTAACCAACAGTTTGACTTGTGGTCAAACTAGTAACTAGCATCCCATCCACCTAATAGGTTCAAGCTAGCCCTTTAGGTTTAAAACATTTCTCACTACACTACATAGGAGGAGGCATGACCTCCAACTCTTCCTGTTGCATCAAATCCAAGGTGGAGTTGGCTTTGCCTACTCATCAAAACCCCCTAAGGTTTCTCATAATCTCGTTCAAAAGAAGAGGGGGGTAGAGAGAGAGATATACAGGGTGGCTCCCTATAATTTTATAGCTTGTAGCCCTTAGGTGTTGGCTCCTGCTTGTCCGACAAGGATAAATGTGCACCCCCTACTATATTTCAAGAACTTAACATGGGTTAGGGTTTTTTTAGTGGACTAAAGACCCAATAAAACTAGCTCAGAAAGGTTAATATGGCCCTTACCTTAGTCCAATGGAATGGTTGTTTTTGTTGTGATGCAGGTGTCACGAGTTCAAAACACGAAAATAATTTCTCGGTATATAGGGGCAAGGATGCATTCATTTGATGCTCCCCAGAACCCATAGACTGGGCTGCCTTTTTTTTTTCCATCCAAAGTGCAGAATATGTTTCTTCTTCCTATATACTTGCTCCATTTCTAGGGTTTTAAGATAACACAGGAATCATGGATGTTTTCAATCCTATACATTTTCACTAGGTTAAACAAGACGCCATCTTTTGAATATCTCATCTACTGCTTATCTGGTCACTTTCCTAATTAGTTTATATTATTTATGATGTCATGTGCTTTTCTTTAATTTTTTTTTCTTGATACATATTGTTTTTACATATTTCTATATTATTTCTAGGTGTTCCCTTGGTGATGTTACAAATGTTGATGCTTATTATGAGAAAGCATTGGAAGTTTCAAATAATAAGTCTGCTAGGGCTAAGGTAAATTAAAGTTTACAAACTAAGAACCTTAAATTATGTTAATTTATTCAGACTTTGTTTGGCTATTCTTTTCTGACAGCGATCTTTGGCTCGAAGTGCATACAATAGGGGTGACTATGCGACATCTAAAGTTCTTTGGTATATAATTTTAAAGCTTGAGTAGCTTTCTATTAGAAGCTATCATAAAAGTAATTGTAAAAACTTGCAGCATTTGTTTTATCTGAATTATTCTGACAAGTTGTAATGGTTTCCACTGAAATGTACTTTAGGGAGTCTGCATTGGCGTTAAATTCCTTATTCCCAGATGGTTGGTTTGCACTTGGTGCTGCTGCATTAAAGGTGATCTTGTCATTATCTTTTATGCGTTAATTGATAAGCTTTGACACTCTTTTGATAAATTCAATGTGAATGGCTTATTGTAGATCTTCAGTGTGTGCACCTACAAGGTTTTAACTTTGTTCATGTAACTTTGTTAGTAATATGCTATATTTGTTCATGTAACTTGTTAATAATATGCTATATCCTCCTTGCCCTTATAAAGGCCAAGGTTTAAAGTTGAATTGAGCTCATGCAAGTGTACATTATTTGATGATGAATGCTGGATTAAAACTTGTAAAACCAAGTACTTCTTGATGTGTGAGTTATTTGCTGGCAAATGCAGGCCCGAGATATTGATAAAGCATTGGATGCATTTACTCGTGCTGTGCAGCTGGATCCTGATAATGGAGAGGCTTGGAATAATATTGCTTGTTTGTATGTTTATGCCTTTTCACTTTCAGTTCTTTTACATTCGTGCTTGTCTCACATCCATTGTAATCATGTTTATCTATGATGTAGCATAAAAGTTTGTTTTTGGCGGATATCTTTGTTTATTTTTCTTTTTGTAGAAACATTATGCTGTCATTTCTTAAGTTCTATTTTTTTATACTTCATCACAAGCAAGGTCAACAAAACAAATTTTGAGAACCATACGGTACATTACCAGTTATTGGTACATTGCCAGTTTGATATGTTACAATTGATAGGCACCCCATATCAAGATGAGGTGTCAATACTTTTTCTCTCCCAGCCATGGTATTGCTCAAAACGGGTGATATGGCTCCATATCATATGGTATGGGGTGGCTCCGCTTGATTCGGACTGATTTGGTCTATACCGAATCAAACCTTGATATCGCGCTGACGTCTTACTAGTATAGTATGATATAGTCAGTATGAGTTAGTTTGGTGGACCTTGATGGAAGGATGTAATTTCACATACACAACATATTTTAGTCACATTATAAGATTCAAGTTATGTATAACTTGGCTTATTGCAATTATTTAAGAAAGTAACATTCGAGGCTTAAGGCACATTCAAATCTTAAATAATACTAAAGTTTCGTTTCTTGGCTCTATTACATGGATTTACACCTTATGAACTGTGTAGGCATATGATAAAGAAGAAGAGCAAGTCAGCATTTATTGCTTTCAATGAAGCAGTAAAATTCAGGTATTCATGATTATTACCTTTCTCATGGATAATTAAATAACATAATGGAAAGATGTATGCACTAATCAATGCAAAATTTTACCAGGAGGAATAGTTGGCAACTTTGGGAAAACTTCAGTCAAGTTGCTTTGGATGTAGGAAACTTATTCCAGGTGAAGTGTTTAAGTTCATTTAAACTCTTGTTCATATTTTTGTGGCATTTGTCATTTGAGTAGAAGGTGTATGGATGTGTGGACATGTTATTGCATTTAAAATCCAGCCGGATTGTGCCTATGCTGATCGCAAGATGGCATAGCATGTGCTTTGCTGAGTTGTGCTGGTCATGATCCCAACCATGTGCTCCTGTGAACCAAAATGGGCCCATGCAGACCTGTATTGGTCTTTGCTGATGTAAAATAGATACAAATGAACATGTACAGGACAGGGGGTGATGTACTGCTGTACCATGTCAGTACCTTATTGGTGTGGTCATTACTTTGGTATTAATTAGCATGATATGGTACCTCAACTCATGCTTTTTGTGCTGTGTTAATTGAGTCTAATAAAAAGTATTTGTCATCTTTTTGCTTATGGAATTCACCTTAGGGTTCAATCTTTCTTTCCATGTTCATTTTTGTGGAGATTTTATCTAGGATTCAGTAAATTCATGTTTTAGGGATCTGACAGAGTTTTATGCTGGCTGCCAGCTACCTAACATAACCCTCCTCCTTTACCTAGTATTTAGTTTTATCTAGAATTTAGTTTGATGGAGTTTTGATATTAATTAGCATGTTTTAGTTATTGAGTTGTATTTTATCTAGGATTCAATTCATTAATAAAAAAACAACTATGTGGCCTTTGCATGTAATTTATTTGTCATGGTTTTGCATATTTGTGCTTTTGTTTGCATCAGAATTCTTACTCTATTGTGTGAAGTTTTTTAGCTTTATTCCTATTGAAGTTATGAAAAATTGAACATGGTAACAATGGGAAACTGTTGTTCTTTTGTTGAATCAAAGGTTAGACATGATAAAATAAATAATATATTTGGGTTTTATACATGTAACTAAGGTTTGCTGTTTTAGTATCAGATCCTTTACCAGTACCACATTGATAGAGTGTCAGTATGCTCAATATGTGGGTCAGTTCAGTATATTGAGACTCAATACATACTAGTGTGGGTTGGCTTTGCATATTGAGACTCAATTCACATTAGTACCGAGCCTTGATTTGGTACCAATACGGTGCAGTATGTCTAGTATGGGACAACACGATACATTCAATACGGTATACCATCCTTGTAACAACCCATGATTTGTCCAATGCATAATTAATGTGGAACTAAATATATGTTATTGCAGGATCTCACATACTTTATCCATTTAACCTCTAGTGTCCCTACCAAGCTAAGGTTATAAATCTAAATCCGAACAAATCCAATTATATACATCACAAGTCAATCTGCAGTATCCCTTATTCTACAAAGGTTGTGGGTTAGGTTTGCTCTAAAACTATTTATAACAATCAAGGACTTTACCCAAAAAGGCTAGCCCGAAAGGTAATATTCATGTTTCTTAGTCTTATATTGGTACTCAAGATTTATCCAGTGTATAGCTGATGTACGCACTAGTACGTGCTCTTGAAACTTGTTCATTGTAAAATGTGGTTCCTCATGTTTTCCTTTGTCTCACTGTATCTACATTCTAAGTATATTTGGCCTTAAAGCTCTAACGGATTTGTCTTATGGAACATAATTGCTGAACTTATATTAATCATAATTATTCATATTTTAGCTATTTATCATTTATTTATTTATCCTTTGGTTTTTTTGGTAATTTTTTCCCATAACTATTTTCTCATTTCACCGTTAAAGTCGAGCACACAGACTAATTTTTTGCGACAACTATTTTTGTTGTTGCCAATACCAAATCCTAGTCTAGTCCCCATTTCCTTTGATTCTAGGGTTTGAAATCCATGTCAAACCCAATTTCTTCAAAATCATACCTAGAATGTATTGTTCCGTTTCCAATTTTACTAAGAACGGCTTGAGTATTCTTTTGTTCTTCTTGTTCTCTTGGGTGTTAATTCACACAAAATTCTTGAACATGATTCCATAGAAATACTGGGAGGAAAATGCACCCGGTGCTTATGCTTATTGGAAGCAATGTGTGTATTACCTTGTGGGGCAATAGAAGTTCGTTTATGGGCATTAACATTTAAATTTCTCTGTACCACTGAGTTTCATATGATCTTAGATCATTAAAAATGAATGAGGCTGGAGGCACTCCCTTCAATGATGCTAAACATTTTTTCACTGCAGGCACTGGAAGCTGTTAAAATGGTACTAAACCTGTCCGAGAATAAACGAGTAGATGCTGAATTACTGGATAAGATTACGAGAAAGCTGGAAGAAAGGACCTCTAAGCCTGTTCTTTCTTCATTTGATGTCCTTCAAGGTGATAATAATTCTACGGAAGCAACTCATTCTTTAACTGAATCATCCAGTGAGTCTGGATGCTCAGAATCTATGCTCACAGAACAACGGGAGGCTGAAATCTTGTTGGACTTGCTTGGCAATATTCTGCAGCAGGCATGTGTAATGCTGTATAGAGATTTTTTTTTGTTGCTCTTCTTTTTTTGGTCTCGTCTTCTTTTCTTTACGCAAGTGACTACTTCTATGATCCAACTAGTTTTATCTCTTATAATTTTTTCGGTAACATGCAGTGATTTTTCTTCAGCATTTTGGTTTTAAAGGACTCGACTTTATTTTTCAAATCAATACTCTGTGAGAAACAACTTTTGTTACAATTGTATTGCATTGCATTTTGTAGATTATTCGAAATGGTGGTGGTCAGGAAGATATATGGGGTCTATATGCAAGGTGGCACAAAATCAAAGGCAACCTCAGTATGTGTTCTGAAGCCCTTTTGAAGCAAGTTAGATCATTCCAGGTATAGCTAGTTAATTTTAATGATGTTATTTTTAATTGTTGCATTTCTATTTTTAAAATAGGCAAGCCCTAATTGAAATTATCATATTGTCTGATAGATTTTGCCATTCTACTAGGGATAGCAAGAAAAAGTGCCATATCATGAATGCTCATTCACAAAACCAATTGATTGGAAAAGACTAGCATCCTTTGAATTTTTGGAAATTGCCTGCACAAAACCATGATGGTAATCAAAATCTTCATTTTTTTTTCAAAAATAACGAGTCTTCACTAGAAACACATTATTTGACACCTTGTTACTTACAGACATCTATGTGTATTAATTATTTTGTGGATTCTTGTTTAGATGTATGACACTGAAGAAATCAAGAGTATAGGGCAAGTAGATTTTAGGAGAAAATCTTGAGTGATACAGAAATAACAACATATTCCATTATCCTTTTTATCATAAAATACCTAATCACAATCTGTCAACAAGCACTTCAAATCACATGAGAAGGGTCGACATGGAAACCTACTAAAAAAAAACCACTATGACATTATCGGTTAGCCAAAAAATATACCAGATTGTTTTCTATTCCCTTCCATGTTGAGGCATAGTATTTGAACTTTATGCTTTATTTCTGAATAAGATTCTATTTTTTGTTCTTGTGAAGAGGATCTTCTTCTAAGCATGTTCATCCAAAGTCCAACATTGGTACCATCATAATTATTATGAATATTATTTCACATCCCCAAATTCCCCAAGATATGTATTTGGTTAACCAACCTGATGTGGCTTCTCTACTAGCGGAGAACATATCAGAAGCATCTTAAGCATCAAGTAAAAAAGCTTATGAAGTTGGAAAGATCCATGTTAATTTTTAGGGAATGAATTTGATCCCATTAATGCTTTTGATTGGGATTTTTATATCCATAAGCCTGTGGGATTATTGTGATATTTTTATACGGATGGAAAAAAATGTTGAAGAGAAATCACAGCATTAGTGGGTTCAAATTTGTTCCATTAACTTATGGAGGTGTTTCTTGTTAGTGGGAACTTTTCTATTTTAATTTCCATTTATCTAAAAACTAGACTTTTTATACTTTTTTTCCTAATATTTTTTAGGCCTTTAGACTCCATGATCACATATAATTCCAATTCAACAGCTGGCAATCCTCGTCTCATCAACAAACACTATTTCAGGTGCAAATAACATACACTTGTTCACGTGGATTCAAGTTATGAGTTCATCTGTTGCAAGTACAAAGAGATTTGGACCTAGAGTGATTGGAAATACAGTTATCATGCAAAAACTACATTTGGCTACCATCAAGTGCCCCAGAATTTGGAGAAAATGTGCCCTGAATAATGTTATAGATCATCTATGAAATGTTTCCTTTTTAATGCCCATCCATATGTCTCTTATTATACTGTATCTGGGTCACTAAAGACCATCTGTTATTTCTCCCTTTTACCCTGATCTTTCTTTCAAACTTAAACAAGAAGTCAATGCTGACATTTATAGCATAAATTTAAATGAGTTCTCCATTTCTTTCTGATTTATTTGAAGTTTGAACATTCATTCTCTCATCTTTTTTTTTTCTTTCAGCTATATAGTGTATCTAAGTATTATTATAGTTGGCTGAAATTTTTAAGTTTGCATCCATCTTTGTTCTAGCATGGAGCATGATACTTATCTAGATTTTATGGAACACTATACTTACTCTCTTGTAATTTTGCACTTCTCTGATTTTGTTTTTTGAATGAACTTAATGGTTAAGATAGTTGATCATATAGATCCTCGTTCTAATGTTGTTTTCCAAACCTCCATTGTTTCTTGAATTAGCACTATTGCCTTGTGAATGTTGTGTCATGACCTAGCATTGTAGTCAATTATAAATTCACCTCATAATAGGAATGATAGTGAAAGAAGAATTTAGATAGACGACCTTATATGTCAGTAGAAATCCTTTCTTTTTTTCATTTTTCTTTTTCAATGGCCCATAGGTCAAAATTGGATGATTATTAATGCAAGTTTGACATCTTATTATACTCAGTGGAGTAATAAGGCAAAGTAATTAAATTTTGAAAAATGGATATTAGTTTTCCAAGCTTATTCTTTTTTGAGTGGCAGAACATCATCTTTCAAATTCTAGTTCTAAGCTATGCTAAAAAAGCATTTCACTCTTTGATATCCCTTTAGACTGCCCAGGAAAGAACCCTCCTCTATAAACATGTGCGCATTCATTTTCAGTGCATTCCTTCAGTACATCATCTTGTAATCCTCTCTTTTTATCTCTATATACTATATTGACAAAAACCCTTTCAATTCAATTAGAAGAATGCCACACTCTATAAAACTTGATTTGACAGGCATAGAACAGTTCTCTTTCCCACACTTTAAAGTTCCACTAACACTGCATAAGCTATCTGTTAATTTGATTGCATCATGGAGCTTCTCAAAATCAACTTATTCAATGGTGGCCAATTCCAAGCAATAATTGTCATGATAAGCCTGCATCCTTGGTTGTACCCACTCATCCAAAAAATTGTTCCAAAAACAGTGGTATAGGCAGCTGTCAAAGTGGGGCTGCCTGGGTGCCACCTTATTTTGTGGCATCCTGTTCAATTATGATGGATGAGAACAATTCATGAATTAGTAATGAATGTTGCCTAGTTGATATTTGCATTGATTGGCTACACATTAATTTATTTGTTAGTTATTCTTTTTTGAAAAAGATATGTCCTTGTATATATTGGTTTCTTGAACTTCTTGATTTTAGGCCACCTTGACTTAAGTTCTTGCCTAGCACCTAGGCAATCGGCAACTTCTGGTCACTAGTCCATCACTTCTAATATTTTAAAATATTGTATCCAAATTAGTATGATGAATGCTCTTTTTGCTTGTAAAGGAAAGCTCATTCTCCCAGTAATTAGGCTGACCTGCTTTCATGAGCAACTTGGGGTAACAGTCATGGTCCATGCTAGTGAGAGAGAAACTTGATGCATGTTATCCAAATTAACTTTAGTATTACAATGCCTCCCTCTCTGTTACGTTTATCACAGCTTACATAAGTGTTTTAGTATCTGTGGGGAACTTAAAAATTCAGCGCAAATTATAATGAAAAAGTCAGTAATATATTAATCCAAATCCCTGTTTATATTATGCAGCTACTGTTTGGCACAATTTATTTATTCTTTATAGCCAACAGATATTTTTCATGACCTTTATCTGTGCAGTTTTTATGTATTCCATTTGACAGACACGAAGAGGCTACTAAATTCATTGATTGCAGGGTTCAGAGCTATGGCATGATAGAGATCGGTTTAAAAAATTTGCCAATGCCTCTCTGCAACTGTGCAAAGTTTACATGGAAATTGCTGCCTCCACTGGAAGTCGACGAGAACTTATTACTGCTGAGATGCATTTAAGAAGCTCAGTGAAACAGGTAGAATCTGTTACCAAAAATGAAAATTGGGTGATGAAATTCTTTGTTACATAATTTCCATTGTATGTTTTCTATTGCTTATCATGATGATGCTTAACAAAATTATACTTAAATTTTTACCATCCTGACTTCGAGTGTTGGCCAACGCTAGGTCCTTAACAGGTAACTTGGACCTGTGTCATGAATGAACCTTGAAGAAAGCCACATGGTCATTTCATATTTCTTTTTCTTCCAAACTATTTAATGCAACTCTAATGATGCCGTTGTCAATTATTTTGAAGGAATTTTTTGAAGACTTGACAAAAGCTGATATCAGATTGTAATGAAAGTGGCCAAAATATTAATTGAATTCTGACATAACCATATTGCTAGGGTATTCTTGTCAATGAAGAACATAGCTGTAAATAGGAACAAAAATATAGAGAAATCCATAAATATAAAACATAAAATCCAGGGGGGTGGGATGAAATTGTTGATTGTGGCTTTGGATACTTTTCAGTATTGCTTATAAAAAGTCGTCCAGCATATCATCAAGCTATCAAAGTATAGTCTTCTATTACAAAAATTGTTCTTGGTGCTCTTTGAAAGAGATTGCCAATGTACTACAAATTTTTCATTGATTTTCCTAATATGGGCAGATATACTGCCTTCAAGCTTTTGTAAATCCTTCTCATAACTTCCATACTAATCATTATAAATCCTCCTTTCCCTTTCCCTTTCCCAGTGTTTGGCATAAGTTCGATTTTCAGGCTTGCTTCCTTTACCGTATCTTGCTTAAATCCTTTCACGCTTGTCTATTTCAACTCAGTCTGCTACCATTGCATCTTGTTGAGTAATTTCAGAATGCGTATTTTCTGCACTTTGTTAAATATCATGTAAACTTCCTATTAATACTTTTAGTGGCTAAAAATAATAAATAATTTTCATCATTACCATGTAGCATGCTATATTTTATATATTCTTCTGCCATCTTATTCATGTTACTTTGAGAACATTTGAATATGTCTACCACATCGTAATATCCTAAGAAATCAGTAACTAAACTCAACTCAACTCAACTCATCTAAGCCTTTTCCCAACATCCTAAGAAATCAGTAATCAAAGAATGAAATAACTGGTAGTTAAATTGGGGAACCTCTCTGAGCTTTCTGCTTAAATAATTTTAATGGTCATATGCCTATTTGTCTGTTATTTATAGGTTGTTATATATGACATAAGTACCCGACAAAATTAAATAAGCTGTTGTCTGAGACAGCAACACAGACTTTATACTGGCTTCCATTTTGAGTATCCTAACGGGCTTCAAATTTAGATGTTTGCATCTCCAATTTAGGCGCTCTTGGCTATTAGAACATCCAAGAAATAAAAATTGCAACTACTAAGACAAAGTAAAACTGAAATGAGTAAATAAAATATGATAAGTCATTGCTTCAGATTACTGTATTTTCTGGTCTTAGGGTATACAATTTCAGTGGTTTATGGTGAAAAGTATCAAAAGCTTATTCAAAATAAAATAAAATAAAAATAAAAATAGGGTATTGCTAAAGGCTTGTGTTTCACATCAATTTTGAGTGCACCAGATGGTTTTTTTTAAAAAAAAAAATCACATGAATATTGACATGATTATGATATTTGAACTCAAATTCACAAATGAAATTAACTCTACAAACCGCTCTTTACCTCTTTCGATTCAAAAGGATCTCTCTGATCATGCGTTGTTCATTTAACACCAATTATCTCTTCGGTCTCAAGATAATCAAAATAACTGATCCTCCAGATGCTTTCCAGGCTGTGAACTTCACGGATACTGAGGAATTCAGAGAACTGAAAGCCTGTCTTGATGAAATAAAGAATCGACTGGATGCTGCCTCTACTGAAGGTGCCTAATTGGGAAGGATCTGTCCTTATAATTAGGTATTGGTAGGATAATCTCCAGACTTGGATTCTTTCTTTCTAATATCAACTGTAAGCGGACATGATGGTGAACCTTAAGCGGAACTATTGAAACATGTTTTTTTTTTTTTTTTTTTTTTGACATTTGGCAGATGCATTGTAAAAAATGAAATATCCCCGTGGTCACATCAACTGCAGCAGATCTTCATGGAATCTGAATCTGAGTTCAAAATTTTAGTTTCAATCAGCCCCAGCTACTGGTGACCTTTCCATGCAATCAACCTGATGTACTCAAAATGACCATGAGATTCAGGAGGGCAAGGAGAATTCCGTGTTGATGCTATTTGAAGAAAAAACAGGCCTTTTGTCAGTTTTTTGAAATAATGGGTTTCAGTTGCATGTACAATATAACAAGAGGGAAAGTGTGCTTTTTTTTTTTTTTTTTTTTATCAAAAAGGAGATAAAAGATTGGGCATAATCCAATCTGACTTGTTGAAACCATGAAAATTGAAGTATAAGAGGATGATGTCTAAGTTTTATCTGTTGTCAGTAAATTCAGTGCAAATTTTTCATGATGCAATGTTCAGCTATAAACTGGAATGCTAATGCAAGAATCAGTGAACGTTCAAGGGTGGGTTCTTTTGTATCATATGATATTTAACGAAATCTAGAAATGTATCTACATTTCACTGTGCTAAAGTTAGTGTGATATTCCCTCTTTGCTTATTTTTTCAAGCTGAGAACCTGGTGTGGGACTCTTGTCATGCCTAAGCTTTCGTTAAGGTGAAGATGGTATTGAGTTGTTGGCATTGCTCCAAGTTTGCATTTAAATTTAGCGAAATCAGAATTGTCCTCCGTCTTCATGCTATATGTTGCTTCCATGCTGAGGACAAACTCTACGGTTCGAATCAGTATCTGAGTTGCCAGAGGGATCTTAAACCCTTATGCAGGGCGAATTTTGTGAAATCTAATCTTTGTTTTCGTTTAGTGAAAAGAAGCCCTAGGGAACTAGAACCTTTTGGTCCAGACGCTTGCAGGGCTTTCCTGACTGCTGAACCTTCCTAGCCTCATGATTTAAGGGTTCATCCACATCAATTGCTTTATATAACCATAGCAAATGTCTTTTCTCAGGTGATTATCCAGGCAACATGTGATACCGTGAAAGGAGAATTTTGTGATGCGCCACCCTGTACATGTTGGAGGAATGCCAGGTGGTTTCATGAGCTTGGTGGTATTGTCGTTCATGTTTTGTTCCCTAGTTTACTAAATTCTGACGGGGAAAGGTTTGTAAGTATGCTGAGGATTAATTTGCACAAGATAAATCCCTGGAAGCAATGTCAAAATGCAATTTAAAAGGAGGTTGATTTTTTATGGTGCAACTTGGCATATGATATATTTTTCTTCAGAGGCCTCATGTAGGACTTATGTTTGAACTTCATGTCTGATGCTCCTGATTTTATTAGCGTTGTCTGAAAGCATTTATGATCGAAATTGGCACCCCATAATATTAACCTACTAAGTAGCTCCCTTGTTATATGGGTCATATATAATAAGTTATTGTGGTATATTGTCTCTGCTGTAGTTACATTCAGAGGACCAAGTGGACGAATACCTTGATATGGTCCATCAAGATTAAGAATTAGTGCTTGATTTTAGTGGTCAGATGGCGTGCGCGCGCACAGAGAGCGAGAGAGAGAGAGCAGTGTGATATTTCAACTTCAGTGCTTAGGAATCAGCTAGACGAAATGATTGGAAGTTCAAAGAGGAAAAAGAAAAAGAAAACTCATGCAAACTTTGGTAAGAACATAGAATAGATTATCTAAGCTCTTATATTTGACACATGCAACAACAAGCATAGGACAGGTAACATCAACATCAATATGACAATATCATCAATCTATAGTTTATCGAGCAGTACATGAATAACCAGAAATAATGATCATTAATAGAAAATGAACCATCCGAGTCTTCCTCAATACGGCTCAATAGCTTAGCATAACTAGAAGAATGATTTGTTATTCTACCTATATTACTATAATATAGGTTAGAATATGACATACATCATTCTATATCAAAAGAAGCGTGCAGCTTCCTTGCATCCATGTGCATGTGGCCTATCTTGCAAAGTTCTTTTTATTTTAGTAGCGTGCAATATAGACTTGTACTGCTCAAATCATTAGAGAGCTTGCACATCGTAAATGACCAGCACACTCAGAAGCTTTTTTTCTAAAAGGGAATATGCTTAGTGGGGTAAACAAAACGCTAGCTTGCGCTGGAAAAACCCATGCATTCACATGAAAAGCCTTGAAGGATAAGTTAGAACCTTGTTTGGTTGGCCACACAACAAAGTAGAATCAAATTAATGGGGGCTTTGTCCATGTTGAGAGATAGATGTGTAGCTCGCTTTGCTTGTCCAGTGAGAAGCGGTGCACACAATTAGACAGCAGTAACTACTAGTGTTTAACATCATATATGAACCATAATAATCATACTACACGTAATTTATCAGCTAATGACAGTCACGTTTCACTACTAAACTATGAAAAGCTAAGGTGATGTCTCTATCTCCACTCCTTATCTCACCATTTTTTTTTAAAAAAAATTATTGTTTTCTATTAGTTGTACTGGGGTTAGGGTGTTGGATACCAGAAATGGAAAGGAAAAGGAGCTATACCCCACGCCACCTTGCCATTTGATAAGCTCACTTATTAGGGTTTGACAGCTCTATTGATTCGACCACGATGATGACGATGAGAGGTGTCGGCGTGAACTACTTTCCTTGCGTTGGATTTCCTGTTCTTCTGAAGACAGGAAACAGCAGAATCTGTGAAACCTCTCATCATGCGGAAAGTTTAGAATTATTCATTAGCCTTAGAAGTGTAAAATAGACCTTCAAGAAATAATAAATAAATAATTTTGAAGTATTTGTATAAGTTTGAGTTGCATTCTCCTGCTAACTCAGAATGTTAGCTCCAAAGGAAAGAGTATTTAATGGATGAATTAATGTTGTGTTCGTTAACAAAAAATGTTTCAAGTAATTAAATATATTTTTTATTATTTTTGTAAGAACTCGTACCGGTAAGTATTTAGTTCCATATCAATTATATACTCAAATGATTTTAGGTCTTTATACAGATCAAGGAGCCTAAATAATACCCTTTAACTAATTCTTTTGGGTAAGAATGTAAGTTGCTATAAATGGTTTAAAAATGAAGCCAATTTTGATTCGTATGAACTAAGAGACACTGTAGATAGATTCTATTTATTTATGATTGAATTCGATTAGTTTTAGATGTGGATCCTTAGTTTAAAAGGACGTCGAAACTTGATTAAAGGAGTATATATATGTGAAAGTCCATACTAGCGAGCCACATCAATTATGTATGTTGAATACTAATAAAGAATTAAGGAGTCCAAATAATATTCCTTGACTAGTCTTTTTGGATAAGTTCATTAGTTCTTACAAATTATTCTATAGATTTTTTTTTTCACTTCATATATTATTATCTTTCCTGTCTTATCATTAATGAGTAAGAAGGGGTTTTTTCGCCTAAGAATGAACAATGCAATAAATTATTCTAATTGGCTTCATTTTAATAGTCTTCATGTTGTAATCCTCGTCTCCACTTTTCATATCTAAAACAGACGTCAGCTAAAGCCAAAACCTAATTATACCCATCTCATACCTCACTCTTTTAACCCCAAGAGTTAAATATTGACATTTCCTTTCTCATCTGAGCTTTTTCTCTAGAGTGGTAGACCTTATTCAAGTGAAGTTGAAAGAGATAATTAAAGTAGTAGAAAGTTATAATAGAAAGCATAGCAAAGAAGATAAGAGTCTAGAATAGGAAGCTCAGCATCCACTTGTTATCTCTTGGATGAGGATGAGGTCAAGGTTGGGGATATAGCCCTCAAGAGCTTCCATGCATATTGATACAAATAAATTTCCTGTAGCAATAGTAAGGCAATACTACGTACTGGATGGGTAATATTTGGCTCCCACTCTAGTTTTTTTTAAATTTGTTTTATGGCTTTATATTAAGGAGCAGACACACCTTGATTAGATTCTTATACTGGATTTCATGAAAACCTGAGGTGGATTTCTAAGCCATAGCTCTTCACTTGAATTGTGAGCAGCGAAGGAAAGGTCAAGAAGGTAAACACGACCAAATATCTATTGAAGGAACTAGAGAAGAAATAACTCTTCTTCTATCGCAACGGCACGGTCACAATTGTTCATAAGAAAAAGGGAACTTTGGGATAACTTGGGCTATATATATTTACAGAGGTTCTTATAGGGCAATAACTCTAATTGCTGGAAGTTCGGTGAGAATAATCTCCTTAAGTGTTTCAGATATCCATTAAGATAAATCTTTTTCTTTGATCTCAGTAAAAGCCACATTTTTCCCTGAACAATTGTCGAGAACACTAGTTCCTCAAAGCAACTGTAAATAACACTAACTTGCTGCAGAATGGTGCATTAATTAGATTCAATAAAGCCAAGTGCATGAAGGTTAAATTTCCACCCTCTCTACTACCATATCAAAAAAAAGAAGAAGCTAAGTGTAAGTTATGTACGCCAGGCATCTATGATGGTGCTGGGCATTTGGACTAAATGTGATACTGGAGAGAGAAATGGATTGTTTATTGGAAGGGAATATTATTATCTCCTGTCCTTGTAGTTAAGAAATTGATATGGAAGTTTCCACGAAACTCATGGCCATGTAAAATATTGGAACCATCACTCCAATAATTGATTTATTTTTGGAACCATCATTTCAATGATTGATTTATTTTTAGTCGCTTATTAATTATGCAACAGTGCAAGGAAACCTGTTTTAAATAAAGCAACGTTGCATTGTTTATGACCCAAAGGTTCTGTAATTATAGGGGTCAGCCAGCTAGCATCACTGTTTATATTGGAAGAAACAACATGGGAAGGATTTTTTTTATTTTTATTTTTTTGTGTTGGTAACAAAGAAAGCAAATAGAAATTTTAACAACCATACAAGAAACTCCTTGGGCATCAGCTTCCAATATATGCATTAACCGAAGAACAAAGTTATATATATATACACACACACACACATGTAAGATTAGGAATATTTATTATGGTAAAATAAAGCTCTCTTATGTAAAGATGCAAGTAATTGGACATTTCATTAATCCAAACAATGATAGAAGAATCAACTCTAAATAAAAGAATCATCATTTCATTTTTTTTTTTTTTTTGTATATATTAAAGGATAATTTTTATACCATGCCACACTTCTGTGAGTTTAGTATTGGATATAAATGATGTTAATAAAGGAACAACCATTGTAATTAAGGCCTTCCTACAGTGAACTCGAACTACAACACTAGCATTTACTTTGTTAGGATAATATTACGTGACGTTGATCATGAGATTAGCAAGGTGAACATATAAAAATTTCAAGAGGATTTTTTTTTTTAAAAAAAATGTTTTGACTTTAAATGGCATGGTGTGACGCTATTGAGTGGAAATATGGAAGATTTGAAATACTTGCCTAAAACTAATACTAAGTCACCCAACTCAATAATGTAGAGATTGCTAATTAATGATGTCTCCAGTAAGATATACAAGCAAGGTTTAAGAAGTATCATGAAGACAGTAGCAGAAAAATTGATATAAATGAGACGGATTTGCAAGTTTAGGACAATGAGTACATTAAGGAAGACGCTAAGGCCATTAGGATAGCCAAAATAAAAGATGAGAGTGAATTGATCTTTTTTAATTAAATTTTAAAGGACCTGCACTTGAGGCAACATTGAGTGAAGTAGGATATGGACGAAGTGATATTGCTTGAGATTGTTTAACATGAATGCCAACTGAGATGACATCACTAAGAGACATGCCAGCTGTTAGATTAAGCTGCTGTAAAAGTAGAGGAGATAAAAGAAAGCATGGATAGAGGTGGTCCAAATTCATTTAATTAATAACACCTTCTTTTAAAAAGTTAAGAGATACTAATAGTGAACACATGCAGCAAGGCGAATTGAATGGATTGCATTTGTTCTTTATTTTATGTGTTGATTCGGATGGAAGGTTGACACACTTTCTACAATTTAAGAATTCTAAGTTCATAATATGCCATGGCTCGTCTTGGGCACATGTATTAATTGACAAGAAATAACATGGAGACGGCCTTTTTTAACCCCTTCTTATCGTAAATTTTTTCAAATTAATATGAAAACATTCTGCTAGGGATGGTATTATTTTACTTGAAGACAACTTGAGAGAAAAATATATAGTTAAGGCCAGAGAGTTTAAAATAGAACATCTCCAGATTAGTGCTTGGCCAACCCTTGGAGTACTCTGATGTGCAAATCTTTCCATGGGACACATGAGGCCAATCAAGATGATGAGATCTGGTGGTGGAGTTGTGAAAAGGTCTGCCCAACTATGACGAGGAATGAGTAGTAGAAGATATCGATCCCTATTAATTGAACCTTTAATTAAGGATAACCACTAATGAATACGTCACTAAACCAAATTTGTAGCTTATGAAGAGGGGGAAGGGCCATGAGTGAAACGATCCTGCCTTGTGACTATGACTTCCTCTCTAAGCTTTTTGTGAATTTTATAATAGTAAGATCATTTTTATGGGATAGGCTTGTCTCCAAAGTCCCACATGTTCTTACTGGAGTGGGGGGCTGTAAAAAATGGGTGATATCATCATCATGATCATCACAATCTTGTGAATGCTAAAGCCAGTTTGGGAGTTTTATCTTTTGGATGGAACCCACTATCTTTTAGCAAGCTAATCGATATGCTGTATTGAATGCAATACCCTCCCCCCCCCCCCCTAGCTAAACAGTGGTTGGAAGGCCAGCCTAATTGGTTTGTTTCACTCAAACACATCTTATCATCGTTGTAAAGAAAGAGAGGTGTTTGTTTTCCCTTTTTACAAAAGCTAAGATTTGTTTATGCTCTTCATTTTAAGGGAGAGGAATATATATATATATATATATATATATATATATATATATATGTTGCAATGTCTTAAGGAAAGGTAAGGATGGGAATGAGAAAACAAAAAGAGAGAGAGAGAGAGGTTGTGAGGGGCCCCATGATAGGGGAGGGAAGCCATGTGCAAGGGTTGCAAGTGGGGAACATGGGGTGAAGGGGGTAACATGGAGCAATATCCGGAGTATAGCTACCAATCTGGCTGGACTCCTCTGGCATGCATGAACCAAGTACTGGAAAACAAATTAAGTCCCCATCTTTAATTATCTTGATCAGTTACCACACGTTATACCTTCTAATTTATATATAGATCATATATATATATATATATATATATGTGGTTGTCATGGTTGGACATCTCATATTAAACTAAGGAAATTAACGTTCGACATGAAAGTTATCACTGGGAAAGAGATGGGGTAGGCTCTGTGAGAAGGGAATGAATTAGGATTAATGAATGCTATAATATATATCTTGCTTTAAAGAGGCTGCAGGCAACAAGGCAGTTGCCTAGCTACTTGCTAGTCCCATGTTCCTGATCGATGTAACCAAAAGATATGCTAAAGGCTCGTACAAACTTTGGGAGGGGACTAAATTATGCTAGCATGGCATCCTTGGACCGTGTGGTTTGGAAAGAGAGATGACAGCAGGGTTGAACGGATCAAGAAATTAAAGAATTTTATCAACGCGCGACATTTATTCTGTCTGATCAAACTACCTCTCCTTAATTAATTTGAAGAATTTAATATCATAAATTAAACAGATTGATATATATATATATATATCGAATTATATATAACATTTAGTTTTGGTTGATCAATTAATTATATATCTTCAAATTACACATAAATTTTTTTTACTGACTGTATACATATAAACAAAAGTACTACTGTGTACTGATCAATTATAATTATGCGATAAAAAAAAAGAACATTAAGAATTGATATGATTATAATTGGATATCTATATCTATTAATTGAAGATCGAATTGAACAATATTAATTTGTAGTTTAATAATAATGAAAAGATTAGATGCATGGATGGGACATGGGACATCGATCGATCGATCGATCGATCTTATAATTAAGATTGGTGTTAAGGAACAGTACTAATTAACTCATTATTGGAATGGAATCTCTCCGGTGAGCATAAATAAAATAAAAATAATTGAAGAAAAGGCATTCACCCTCATGTACATGTACTGATCAAAAGGAGTCACTGTTCTATAAACAGTGTCCCGGATAACACGGCACGGTTTTGGCCATTAGAGAGGGTTCACCCACGAGGGGAGAGTGCCAAAGATATAGAACACGGGTCGCTAGCCAGGAGCCACCCAGCTGTCGCTAGTGCTCGTCAGGTTCATATCGTGCAAGGGAAAAGCTAGGACCAAGGGAATTTATAAGCCGGTTAGGTATCGAATCGCATCGTGGGATCTCGATCGATCTGGACCTAACTCCACCCAGCGATATGGCAACGAATCTCTAGCTTCTTCACGCCCCTGGCTTAATGCTTTTGACTACTACTCTACTCGACGTCGGCAGCCAACCATATATATATAATCGTCAACTTATATTAATTTTATAAAAATTATATAAGATAAAATTAAATAAACAAGAATATCTTTGAAATTTTTTTTTTAAAAAATAAACGTATAGAGGGAAAAAATATAAAAATATGCAAATGGTCATGCCAAGAAGTTACATTAGTGTTGTGCCTCTCACGTTCGACCATCGTACAAGCAGCCTATTTGCAGGCATTGCCAACCTCTGAATTTTATAATTCAAATAATGATTTGTACTTAAGTTCTACCCAAGAAATACCATGTAGGGTTTTTTTTAAAAAAAAAAAAATCCGCCTACTATTTGAAACACCTCATCCAGGTCAAACCCAGGCTTTCAGACAATATCAAAGCCCATGAAGTTGGGGCTCGGTGAGTCAAGCTCAAGAGATCATAGGTGCTCGTTACGGAACCCAAAGGAAAACAAAAAAGGCCACTGAATACAATATCAATATATGCATCAACTAATCCAGTCAACTTGCTAAATTTACTTTGAGGCTCATATAATTGAGCCGAATCGAATCAACATAGTGCCAAGCTTGAGCTCAACTCAACTCTAAAATTTAAAGTTCGAAACTTGGCTCAAGCTCGATCTAGTTTTTATTTAGAGCTCGAGCTCGGTGAAATACTCATTGTACTTGAGCTCGACTCAACTCGACTCAAATTTCTGGATAAAAATTTAAAAAATAAATTTTAAATTAAAATAAAATATTTTTGAATTAAAAATTTAAAGGATAAAAGTAAAATAATAAAATTATATAAGCTCCATCAAACTTTTCAAGCCAGATATTTTAATACTTAAATTCGATATGATAATATACTCGAATAGCTCGAGTTCAGACTCAACTCGATAAGCAGTAAATTAATTTTAAATATTTTTTAAGTTAATTTTAAGCTATTTATGAGCTGTCTCACTCAACTATACCCCTGAGCTCATCCCATGGTCGGTCAAAAATGGCACCACATCCAGAATCCAACGAACGTTTTTCATGCTCTCATTTTGGAGCCACAGATTTATTATTATTATTATTATTATATCGTTGTGCACGCGAGAAGAACAGAGATCGACAGCTGGAGCGGCGCCGGCGGCTCCTGCGGTTCTGGCATTTGACGGATTGACCGCCGCCCAGTTCATCCAACTCTTTGAATGCCGGACAAAGTTCACATTGGAGAGCGCAACACTTCTTTGATTCCATCGACATCTCGCCGGACTTCTCTTATTCTTTTACTAAACTCCAGAGTTTGAAAGCTACTTCATTAGTCGAGTGGTTACATCAATAGCGAAGTCATATATAGAATTCTTACGGACGAACCATAGCGCATGGTGAAAATTCCAGGTCACATATCTTAATTAATTGCCTAATTTGATCAAGACTATGGTAGAGGTCATTAATTAAATGCCTTTCCAAGGATGACCAAGCTTTTGTTCCTCCATGGTCTTCCTTCTCAAGAGGTGTGCTCCGGCCTAATCCTGCCAAGTCCGAGAGGGGCAATTTTTCAACTCTAATACCTTGAGAGCTTGGAATATTATAATAGTTCAGTTCGGCAGCTGAGATTCAGCATGGTTCCTCATGTGGCCCAAGTCTACCTTCGAACAGTTTGAGTATATTGATATTTTTTATGAAAAAAAAGTCAAAACTCATACAATTCTAATTGTGAACTGAAGATTGATCCAACTAGCATAATTGATGGTCCTTGAATCCCATCCTCGACTATATTTCAGCTAAAATTTCTCTTTTGTAAGAATTCTCTAACTTTAACCAAAGTGAAAAGAGCTTTGATCCTCAAACTTTTAATTGTTATAATTCAATTTTTTATATTTAAAAATATTATATTTTGATATCTTATTATATATCGTTATTTAAAATTGATAGAATAATTAATGTATCACCTTATCAACTAGTTTACATATTCATATCGGATATTATATCAATTTTCTATTAATTTTAACTTTTATGTAATACAGTAATAAAAATGTAATATTCTTTAAGCATGAGGATCTAACCATAACAATTGAAAGTTTGAGAGCTGAAAATCAATTTTAAGTGAAATTTTGAGGACCAAAAGTATATTTTAGTCCTTTTATTATTTTTTTATTTTATAAATAACAAATCCATGAGAGATAAATTTATAAGAGAGAACTAATTAAATGCACAACCATTGTTATATTTTACCTTGGCTCTATGTAGATGGTTTCAACTTTAACAAGTAGAAAAGTGACAGTTGGGATAGGCTTTCTTGTTATCCAACTAATGCTACTATGTGGTATCAAAACTAATCATCTACGTCTTCTAAACCAACATGCTGCTTGTTCAGGCTCAAAATCACCAAGCTAGCCTAATCCAATTGGCGATACATGCATTTACAAAATGTTAACACATAGAATTCGATAATGTGGAGAAAAGCCTCGCGACACCGTAGTTACAACGCTACGACACCCATGCTTATAACCTTTGCGATCTTCGTATGTTGCTTTCCGGGTGTCATAGCTTGTTCTATGGGGTGTCTTTAAATGCTATAAAGGGTATGTCGTGCTTATAAACGATGCTGGAGAGCAGGCCGCGACACCCCGTATGGAGAACAATCCCCGTGACACCCCGCTTTAACAGTCACGTCATCGGTGTCGTCGCCTAAAAGCTAGGGTGTCGTCAGATGAGAACTGGGGTGTCGTTAATAGCTTGAGTCGGTGCTGTCGTCGTTCGCGACACCCCAGTTGAAACTTCACGACACCCTAGTTCTCATCTGCCGACACCCATGCTTATAACTGACCACGGCGAGAAGGCCCGCGACACCCAAGTTACTAAAATTTATTTTTATTCATCACAAAAATAAAGAGAAGACAGAAAGAAAAGAAAAAAGTACATGAGCCCTCACTGGGGCTTGTCATCTGCTTCGGTCACTGCCTCGGCGATTGGTGCTGGAGGGACTCTACTTGCCCCTCCAGCCGGCTGTTGGCCCGACGCAGGACCTTGATCTGTCTCGTTGAAATGGCCATGTATTGCTTGGCTGCCCTGTGGAGTCGCTCGCTGCTTGCGAGCGACTCTACAAAGACCTCCAAATCGATGGTTACTATTGTGCGGCGGCTCCCAGGGGGCCAGTCGATCGCCCCTCGCTCTAGAAGCCATATCAGTATACAAAATTTTGGAAGATCAACTGAAAAGGTGATAAACGATGGCATTCCTCCATCCATATTTAAGTACTCCTGGCGGGTGTTTCGATTTCCACGTGCCACCATCTCAGTGGGCGGTTCAAAGGAATTGAAGCGTTGTGTCCCCCCCCTCGATGAGTTTCGGGGTATAGGGAACAGAAGAGAGTTTCGGGAAGCCAAATACTCGGTTACCATAGTAAGTTTTACGACGTCCCAAGAGGAAACCTCACGACACCCAAGGATGATTTGGATTTTGGCCAAAAATCCTTCGCGACACCCACTTGAAACCTCACGACACCCTAGCACCAATGCTATGACACCCGTGCTTAGAACTGACCACGGAGAGAATCCCCGCGACACCCCAGGAGAATTGGATTTCGGCCGAAACTCCTTCGAGACACCCTGTTGAAAGCTCACGACACCCTAGCTTTAAGGCGACGACACCGTGCTTAGAACTGATCACGGAGAGAACCCCCGTGACTCCCTTGTCGAATTCGGCCGAAACACCTTCGTGACACCCCAGTTGAAATCTCACGACACCCTAGAACCAATGCCACGACACCCGTGCTTAGAACTGACCGCGGAGAGAATCTCCGCGACACCCCAGGAGAATTAGATTTCGATCGAAACTCCTTTGAGACACCCCTGTTGAAAGCTCACAACACCCTTGCTTTAAGGCGACGACACCATGCTTAGAATGATCACTGAGAGAACCCCCGCGACTCCCTTATCGAATTGGCCGAAACTCCTTCGCGACACCCCATTTGAAATCTCACGACACCCTAGCACCAATGCCATGACACCCGTGCTTAGAACTGACGCGCAGAGAATCCCCGCGACACCCCAGGAGAATTGGATTTCGGCCGAAACTACTTTGAGACACCCCTGTTGAAAGCTCACGACACCCTTGCTTTAAGGCGACGACACCCCGTGCTTAGAACTATCACGGAGAGAACCCCGCGACTCCCCTTATCGAATTCGGCCAAAACTCCTTCGCAACACCCCAGTTGAAATCTCACGACACCCTAGCACCAATGCCATGACACCCGTGCTTAGAACTGACCGCGCAGAGAATCCCCGCGACACCCCAGGAGAATTGGATTTCGGCCGAAACTACTTCGAGACAACCCTGTTGAAAGCTTATGACACCTTAGCTTTAAGGCGATGACACCCGTGCTTAGAACTGATCACGGTGAGAATACCCGCGACACCCCTTGTCAAATTTGGCCGAAACTCCTTCGCGACACCCCACTTGAAACTCACGACACCCTAGCATCAATGCTTCGACACCCGTGCTTAGAACTGAACACGGAGAGAA